>JAZHYW010048469.1:0-71771 GCA_037355805.1 Ixodes ricinus
GTCTATACACGCTGGGGCGTGCCAGATGCCCCTCGTTGGTTTGGCGCGCAAAACACAGATATTTGATTTTGACATTTTACTCAAACCGCGAGTCACTGTCGTCCCATATATGAGTGGTCTAGCGATGATTGGTCGAGCAAAGAAACGTGACCGATCTGCGCAGCAAGAGGCGTTCGCCACTTCATTACAAACGCCGTTCATGGCTTGAGTTGCTCCCTTTCTTACATCTAGGCTCTCTAACGTATACAGGAGTATAGAGAAGGCCGCAACGCCCCCTCACGGTGACTTCTGGCGTCAAAGCGCGCCGCTGGTCCCCGACGAGTCCCCGACCCCTAATGCAAGTCCCGTACGGGAAAAACAAAAACACAAAACACCCAAAAACACACAAAAAAAAATAAGGACCGAACCTTTGGGAGGTTACCCGCGAGGAGTCCGGAATGGCTGCTGGAGCCGACCCCGGCATTTTCGGCATGCTGAAAACGGAAATGTGTGCGTGTGTGTTTTTCATTATTATTATTATAGTATTTTAATATTTTTGCGTCCGGTATTTGTGTGTGTTTGTTCGTTTGTTGGAATGCATACATCTGAAAGGTATCTTCGTCTCCTACGCGAAACAGTCCCCCTTGGGAACGCTGAGCGCACGGTTCCTTCTAAGAGAGAGAGAGAGAGAGAGAGAGATCGTGCTCATGGGAACGCAGTTGGAAGGGTCGACGTCTTTTTTTTATTTTTTATTTTCATTTTGAAAGGTCGCGGAGAGTCGTACCGGAATCGAAAATGAGTTCCGATTTTTCACCGCACTGCTCACATTATAACTCTCTGTTTTACTTTTCTTGCCTGAATCTCGAGAGGACAACGTTATTCTAAGAAACAGGGAGTCCCTAACAGAAGCGCTGGACTGACTATAACTTAACGGCTCTCGCTTCGCGATTGATCATTCGGACTATCTAATCGCCCTGATGCCTCAAACCCCATGTTCTGCGTAGCGAGCGCCAAAGTCTTCACACTCGCCAAGCCCGGCATAGTTTCGTAAACCGTCTCTGAGAGTTGTAAGAAACTCCCTTCACTCCTAAAGGGGTATTCACACGAGGGAGAAATCCCGGGGATTTCTCCCCGGCGTGCGCGCATCACGAGACGAAAACGCTGAGGCTTTTGCACATCGGAAGGCCTGACGTTTTCGTCGCGAGATGCGCGTGCCGTAGAGAAATCCCAGGGATTTCTCCCTAGTGCGCTCGAAGCAACGTGTTCGTTGGAACCCGACACGCGCCTGTTTTTCGACGCGCGATCACGCTCTGCCGTACACCTACCTAAGCGCGGGAAAAGCGGAGATCAGGGGAGATGAAAACGAGGGCCGCTGATTGGTCCGTCAGCTTGGGGGCAAACGGAAGCATACGGCATCGAGACGTCACGGCGTTTGAAGCGGTTCTCCGAAAACGCGCCCGTTGTGGATTATGAAACGTGATTCGTCACTTTTTCCGAGAAGATAATTCGGATTGATGGCACGCTCCTGTCATGTTTTCTCGCCCCGGTGGTCGGCTGTTTTGACTCTCGCAGTCTGCGTGGGCCTTTGGAGTGGTTTCAAGCGTTCCCGGTGGTTAGTTAGGGGCGAAATGGGATTTAGGCGGTAGACCTCGAAATAGCTTACCCGCGCAGCGCGACCAGCTCTCCGTTTTGATATACGCAAATAGACCAACCCAAAAATGTGCAGCACCACCCCCCCCCCCCCACACACACACACGAACAAACACCGTCTTTATTTGTTTGGTTTTTTTTTTTTTTTTTAGCGCATTACGGCATTTTGATGTACTGTGCCTGAAGGAATATTCAACGGCGGCCATAGCTGTTGTGCGCCACTGCTGAACGCGTGCTGGCGGCGAGATTCCACAGTTCTTTTGCAACGTGCATTCCTCATTGTCAAGACCACCGGTCTTATAAGAGCCTAGAAATGTGAGCTCGTTTTTGAGCATGCGCTCTAAACATCGCCCTCACATATGGCGTCCAGTGAAATACTCCCAATAAAAGTGCGTGTTTTCAGGGGGGGGGGGGGTTCCGATTTCGGGGGGTGTTTTTATTCGAGGTTTTATTATGTCTCGCAAGTTCGGCAATTTCCGGTGTTGATTTTCGGTGTCTGACAGAGGATCGTCGGCATCGGTGCTCGCGTTGACCAAAACAGGCCACGGGCACGGAGTTCCCAACCTTATGAGGGTGACTCAAAGACTTTGAAAACGTCCAGGTACACCGAGAACAGAGGGAGCAGAGGTAGGTGGTGCGGTTTCCGAACAAACTCGGCAGCTTCGTGGACAGTTTCGTGGGCGGCTGTGTTCCGGGAATAATACACAAAACAAAGTTGGAGATACAGATTTCTTCCGGTGAAGCTTTGGCTTTTGCCCAGATTTGTACCGCACTCATTACCACTAATCAATTTACTTGTAATCAATTACTTTTTTAGAGTCATTTTGTAATAACTTGATTACCTTTATTTCAAGGTGATCACGAGAGTAATATCTGATAACCTTTGAAAGTACTAAAACTACACTCGTAACCAATGCTACTTTCCAATCGACATCTTCAATGCGTCCTTTCTTTTCACAACTTCCCTATCACGAGCCACGCATCCCAGAGGAGGATGATCTACCAAAATTGGTAAATTGAGAAGAAAAGTATAGCTTGTAATTGGGTGATTCTAAACCGATAATAGATAGTACGAAAACAGGCCCGTTTTCAAACAGGCAGGAATATCTGTCATTTTGAAAACCTCGAGAAATCAGAAGAGTAACTGTTACTTTTTTTTTTCCAGTTAACGTCCAACTACTTTTAATGTCAAGTAATCAAGTAATCTAATTGAATACTTTTTAACCCAGAGCGATTGTAATTGTAATAGATGATAATCTTTTCAAGTAACATGTACAAGACATGGTTTTGTCTAATCAAGGACAACTCTAATTCGTTGTTTTTTCCCCCCGATTTCGATAAACCGGCTCGAAGATTTTCGGTACACACAAAAGGAGACGCAATTCTACATTAAAAGTGCAATGTGCGTGTCACCCCCCCCCCCCCCAAATAAAAGAAAAACTATAGTAAAACATGATGAAAAACAGTCTCAGTAAACACGGGCGACGAAGAGGAAACGACCGTGACAGGACGGGAGGTTGATTTTCATCATGATTGGCTTTTACCAACTGGCCAAATTTACGAGCCTACTTCAAATGTGTAGTACCCTTTTAATTTTCATTGCAACTACGATTCGCCGAACACAAAGTCTCCGCAGAAATGTAGCGCTAGTGGCCTAGACCAGATGCCAAAGTTTCGGAACTGACCGCTATTTTATTTAAAAGTTATAAGTGATTTCCTGTAAACTTTTCATGGGAAAATGGAGCCCGTTCTCAGTGGTTGACGCCACTCATCCCCGTGAGTCCCGGAGAAAAGCTCACCCACTATTGTGCGGGTCCGGAGAAAAGCTTCCCATTCTTTTGACAGACCCGGAGAAGAGCTCACCTCGAATTAAATTATTATTTAAAGTCGTCGTTATTGTTTAATAGCAGTAGGGCTACCGAGCTTTTAGGCGCCTCTGACGCAGGCGGCACACCGTAAAACAGAGTTAGCGGTGAGCTTATCTCCAATGAGCTTTTCTCCGGTGAGCTATTCTCTGCCGTCCCATCCCCGTCACCTCGTGTACTTGTCGGAATCGCCGGCCATCATGTTTTCATTAAAAATTTCCAAGCATTATGGATAACTTTTAATTAAGATAACTGTTAGTTGTGAAGAGTTTTGTTTTAGTTCCTGTAAACCTAGTGTTGTAAACCTTTTAACATCATGTTGTAAACCTCTTAATAGTGTTTTACTTTGGCCTTTGGCAAATAAAAAGATTCAAACGTAATTTTATTATCGATTAATTTTTGCACAGGGTGGTAAATGGTTGGATGGATGCTACTACCCTACTTTTGAGTTCGTCAATTTTCATGTTCCTCGTCGCATTACCAGAAGTTTCACTGTCCTTTACGTTCATTTCATGTCCCAACTATCAACACTGTTCCCTATACAAATTCCATGGAATGAGAATTGCGTTATCTAGCTTGGACATTTTCACAAATCTCTCAGTTTTTCGCCGGGACTTCGAGGGTCTAGTGTAAAGTTGAAACTCTGTGGTACGTTTTGTGCGAAGTGTGCCCTCTGTTTCTAGCCATGTAAATTTGTACATTTGATGCTGTGCGCGTGTTGTGTTTCTTCTTTTTATCTTCTTGTGTGCGCCAATGTGAAGTCCCGCGTGGTTTTTATTGTGCACATGAAATTAAAAAAATATTAATATTATATTATTAATTATTATTATCTGTCTCGATCCGCTAGAGCTACATTTGGACGAAGGCTGAGCGTTAGGCGATGCACAGTTTATTTTATAAATAAAAAAACTCAATATTTGTTTTTTTGGGGTTACACTTTGTAGGAAAAACGGTTCATGGTGGTTTAACGTTTTTATATTTGAGAGCGCAAATAAGGCAGACCGTTTACAAAGCAGAACACATTTGTTGTTGTTTTCGTGTTATTTTGTGTACGCGCGTGCGTGTGTTTGTGTGCGCGCGTGTGTGTGCGCATGTGTGCGCGCGCGCGTGCGTGTGTGTGTGTGTTCTGAACTCAGAAAGGCTCGCACCGCTTTCAGCACGGGACGGGTACAAGTTGATCTGGGCGCACATAGGAACGTCCCCATAACACCACGCGCCGCGAGGTGCGACGTGGGGAAATGTCTCTTTCGAACCACGCTCGGCTTTTGACTTGTCGACAGCTGGCAAGCGTTCGTGCTTAAAAACAGAAACACGGTCAAAAAAAAAAAAATAATGTTTGTCATACACAAAAACAAGAAGAAAAAAATTTTTTTGACGTGGTACGTGCATGTTCAAGGAAGCCGGACAAGAGCGGTTTCACGTTTCGACCTTGGCAAATTTGAACAAGGACTAATTTAAATCATCCCGACTTACGGCCACTTCATGCACATACAAAAACATAGTAAAAAAACAGAAAATCAACCGCTATTTCCGTTGTTTGAAGATCTGTAATTGGTTTTATATAACGGAATGAAGAATGCAGCTAATTCACGTGAAATAATCCTGTGCATCTACTTTTACCGCATAGCAGTGGAGAGAGCCCCTCGACGCAGGCTACGGGGGAGAGCCTAAAAACGTCTTTAGATCCAACAAAAAATAAATAAAATAGCCTGCGCTGCGACACTGAGCATGACGCAAGCATGTGAAACGTCCGCTCAGTGGAACAACGATGGCTGCTTGTTTTTTTTTTGTATTTTTTTCTTATGTGTAAACATATTTTTAGCGTCCTCATTGGCCGATCTTCTTCCGTAGGCTGCGGCGATTGGCTCTCTCGAATGGTTTGCGGAGAAGTAGTCGCAGCGAATTTCTTACAACGTAGTTCGCAACTTCAGTTCTTTATTTATTTTTTCGTTCTTACCAACAAATAAATTTAATCTTAAAAAAAAAGGAACAGAGGCTTTTTGTGGGTCACAACGCCAGCAGCTTTCTATTTGCCCCTTCCTCCCAATCGAAGTGCAAAGGGAACCTCATCGACCATACAGTCCAAGAGGGCGTGGTTTATAAAGTGATCTTCACGCTCCTAGCTTCGCGATTGGTGCTTCGGTGAATTGTTGTTGGCCGATGCTGCAATTTGATTGGCTACGGAGCTGTAATGAGATGCTCGTGACTGAAACCACGCAACAAGTGTCCGCGATTGTATGGTTAGATCTTTGGAAACCAAAAAGTCCGCCGAGTCACGCTGCTCGCGTACATCGTACAAAAAGACACGGCGTTAACGCTGCGAACGTGTGCGACGGCATTATACCCACGCACGCGCGTCACGCTTGCTTTAAAAGTGCCTCTAACACGCCAAAAAAAAATTTTTTTCATGCTAGGCGTTGAAATGGCATATCAGGACATCACCAAAAAAATATTTCAATATAGAGTTGCGTAGTTTTTTTATACAAAAATAGAAATACGAGGCCCAATTCAAAGTTCCCGCCGTGCACTGTGACGTAACAGTGTACCGCAAGGTGTCGGGGCGGTCAGAAGGGAGGCATCGACCTACGTCACTAAAAGTGGGTTCACCGGAAGTCACGTGAGTTTCACTCCTCGTGCTCTCCGCGACCGTGCCTAAGATTTTTTTTTATTCTGCTCTTTGTACGAGCGATTGTAGAAAACGAAGTTTCAGTTCCACTAGCTCTTTATCGCTGCACCGTTGGTTCGTTTGCGTGCTGTAAAATTTGAGGACGAAGAGTCAGTGGGTCGACGTGATGGAGGTCAATGATGAAAGCGTTGCGAGTACAAGCCAGTGTACGAGTGCATGCCGTCAGTCCGATAATACAGGGCTATACTGGGCGCAAAACAAGCTATCAAGTTTTGAAAAAAAAAATTTAGAACGCTCGCAGAAATTTGGATTGCTAGCATACGACACGCCCGATCGCATTGCTGAAGGTTCAGACACCCAGGTCGTTGAATCATCGGATACTCTCCAGGCTAAAGATGCCTGCCGTCTAAAGAATATGAACTGGTTTGTGTACCAAGTACAAGTAAACGTCGAGCACAAAGTACGTATTTTGTCTAGAACATGAGTAGAACTTGTTTACTAGGTGCACATGCGGCCGATGTATGTCTCTCGGAAATGCATGCAGGTGTGATCTCTTCTTCAGTTGCTGAAATACCGGGACAGTCCCTCACACAGCACCTTCTAGGCATTGTAGTTAATCACGTCAATTCACTGACTCCGCTTCTTCTACCTTTACAGCAACATTAAGCGATGAAAAGCAAATAAAAGAAACCTTGTCTGCTTGGATCGCTCGTGAAGATGCGGAGAATAACAAAAATATTTTAAAAAAATATTACACGCGTTCGCGGTAAGCACGAGGAGCGATACAACTCACGTGACTTCCGGCGATGCCTCCCTTCTGACCGCCCCGACACCTTGCGGTACACTGTTACGTCACAGTGCACGGCGGGAACTTTGAATTGGGCCTCGTATTTCTATTTTTTATAAAAAAAACTACGCAACTCTATAGTGAAATATTTTTTTTGTGATGTCCTGATATGCTATTTCAACGCCTAACATGAAAAAAAATTTTTTGGGCGTGTCAGAGGCTTTATTAAGCACGTTTGTTTCACGCTCATGTATGCTTGGTCACCTAAACGGTATTAGCTCACACGTAGGTACTCACAACTATACTTATTAGGATGAAGAGAAGGAAAAACATCGTAAAGACCCATCAACCCAAAAAAAAAGTTAAACATAAATATAAATGCGTTTGCTCGCGGACGCATGCTTCAGACACCAGATCCTTTGTTTCACACAACAGATCCGTTGTTGGCCGGCACGTTGCCGTCGTGCAGGTGTGTTTCGCAGCAATCTTGGCTCGTGCGGGGTCTTTATTGTCAAAAATGAAGACACAAACACCTGATCGGTTGTGGGCTGTCGCGTTGTCATCTTGCCTGATGTCTCGCGGAAACCGTGGCTCATGCCTTCATTGTCTGCGTTAAGAAGTCGTTTTTCCTTGTTTGTTAGTGCGATTCCACACTAATGCATTCCTTATCTGCAGAAAGGATGTGGTAAGCCTCCATTACCTCGCGAGTCAATTTGTCTTTGTGCCTCCTTAAGATGCTTGTTTCCCCGAATAACGGACTACATGTGCACTGTTTACAATGTGTTGCAGATGTCCTCAACTGGGGCTATCAGGGAGTAATCATGTTTGCGTAGTCTATCATTAAGGCATCTGCCCGTTTGACCGACGTAGCGCTTGCCACACGAGAGTGGTATAATATACACCACGCCTGAAGTGCATGAAAGAAAGGGCTTGGCACGTTTCTTAGTGCACTTGTGTTTTGTTGAACCTTCAACTATCAAGTTGACGCTAGACAAAATTTTGCTCAATTTTCGCGGTGCCGAAAATACAACTCGGACGCCTAACCGACTTCCCACGTATTAAAAAAAAAAACTGTGTGAGGTCCTGTGGAGATACGGGATTAACAGTGCTCTTGTTTTTTCGACATCAGTTTTGTTAGATTGGAGGCCTTTTGCCGTTTTCAACAAGGTGCCCGACACATTAGCCAGTGGTGGTAACGGGTAGCTGGCTTTTCTGAGTCTTTCAACCTGCATTGTGAACCTGGCTCCCATAGTGTGAAAACACGATTTCTTTAGCGCAGAGCCCAAACAGGTTTCTAACTTGTTTGGGCTCTTGGGTTACTAACTTGTCTGGTTACTGACCTGTTTGGGCATCAAGAGGGGCATTGCTCTAACCGTTAGAGCAATGCCCCGCTTGATGATCTTAGAGTGAACCGAACTATAATCCAAAATTCTTTAGTTGGAGTGTGGGCAGTACGACCAATACACCTGCGTGTCACCCAGGTGAAGCGAAATGTCTAAAACTGAAGGACATTTTCTTGAGGGACTTCATAGGTGAACCTAAGGCCCCCTCCACACTTGGCAAAGGTCGCCAAATTATCATTCATCTGCGTGTGCATGGTGTCCGCCATATTAGCTATCCGTTACCACCACTGTAGGTGTCAAAACAAAAATAGACTGCCTCTTTGAATATCACGAATAAAACAAGCAGAAGCACTCGGAGCAACGGAAGCAGCTCGCCTGAAAGAAAGCGAAACACAGTGGACCTTACGCTCCCCCGAGTTTGCATAAACAAATCTATTCCTGAAAACAGCTCGGAAAACAAAAGACGTGGTGGTGTGAAAAGAAGGGGAGGAGGGAGCCGACACTGCGGGAACGAAAAAATAATAAGCCGAGATATTAATAATTCGCAGCCAATTCCGCTACATTCCTTCTCCTAAGCTAGTGCCACTAAATAAGCTACGCTTCAGAGTAACGACACTTGGCCATATTGTGGCTTAAAGTCATGGTTGCCAGTTATCTGAAGCTTTATCTGATATCACAGGAAACGCTTTTCCGTCCTCCACAAATGTTTAAACAGTTCGCGACAGAGCAAGGGAATATTACGCGAGCTTCCTAACACCGAATCTAATGCTGAGGAAGCCGCACTTTTGAATCATGACGATCGGCAGTTGCGTCTGCTCTGCACAAGCACCAAAATGGCGGCGCCCAGAGCAATGTCGGGGAGCAAAGTGCCGATACTCTAAGCGCAGCTCATCTTGTGGCTCTAGCCTAATCTTGTTAGGTGTTCTCGTATAAATTTCGCTCCTGCGTATTATTTCAGCGCAAAACAGATCATTTACGTCATTATTTTTTTGTGTAAGTTAGATTTGTCAAGTACGTTGGCGAGCTGGTGCAGTAAAGAAGTTGTACAAGACTGAGGATCTGTCACCCGTTATTTTATCAACGATGTCGTGTCGTGCATTGAAATCTTCGAGTTGCTCCTTTTTGCCGATGATATTAACGTATTAAGTTATGCAAAAAGAACTCAGTTCCCGGAAGGCCGCAATATTTTACAATGCGACGCGTCCACTATGGTTCTGTGGTGAAAACGATTGCTGCTGAACCTTACGAAAACAAAAGTGTTTTCGTTCTGCCGACGTCATCATGCTGTTGACTGCACGTACCATCGTGATGGAATTCCAGTGCATGAAGCGCGTCCCTCTTGCAAAAGATCTTGGCGTGTGTCTAGATATAATATCATAACATTTGAAAATCATGTTTTTTTTATTGTTGGGAATGATGCGATGAGAATATTGGGAGTAGTTTCACGCTTGTCTTCAGATATTAGTAACACTTATATAGCTTGATCAATCTATCCAACTCTTTAGTAAGGCCGCGACTTGAATTTGTCGCCCGAAATAAGAAATAGGCCATCCAAAACACCGGCCATGAACATTGAACACGTTTCGAAAAGAATGAATCCGCATAGTTTATGACAAACGTATTTAGAACGGCGTATTTATTATGACTATGAATATTTGCTAGAAAAAAATATTCTCCTTCACTTTCGTCCGAGAGAAGGAAAGCTCGTGACAGTTTTTCTATGCAAATAGTGCTACTGACCCGACTCAGTTCCTTCGTAAAGCTACTTTCCATGTAAATTTTCACCCTATCCCACATATTTTTTTAACCGTTCATTATGCAAAATTTTACCCCTTTCTCGGATTCAGTCGCTGTACGCTCACTATTTCCTTGTTCAGCCGCCTGTTCAGTAATTCGCTTTTCACTAACTAAATGTTATTTTCGTGTTTAAGCTTTTCACTAACTAAATGTAATTTTCGTGTTTAAACTTGAGGAAGAAAACGAGAAGGGACGTTTTCTTCCTCAAGTTTAATTATCCCTACCAACCCGCTCGTTCTGTCCTTAATTTTCGTGTTTTGCAATATTTTTGTATTAGCGTGCCTTGAGCGTGATCATGTATATTTTTGGTTTTTACTTACCCGGTCACCTCTAAAATTACGCGTGAGTTCTCCACGCCAACATGTATCTTATGATTAAACCTCTCGTTAATCCGGTCCATATTGGGGTTTTGCTCTGTTGTCAGGAATTGTATTAGTTTTACAAGTCAAGAGAGGATAAAAAAAATGTTCAGAAGCGTTTCTTTCAAATTTTCTATGATCGATATATTGGTCGTACCGTTTACTATTCGTACGCGAAACTCTTGGAACGATGCAATCGCCTCTGAGACGACGTGCGCGAGATCTCGTTTTTCGGTATAAATGTGTTCATGGATTAATTCATTGTCCTGATCTCACTTCAGCTAATATTATTCATGTTCCGAGCCGATTTTTGCTGATCTCTCCGACTTTTCATGTTAATCAGATTATCCCAACCAGTCCCACGACCCGTATTCAACACTTGTATAACACCTTTGACGTAGCAGGTATTGATGTTTTTAATCCAACTTTTGTGGCGTTTGTAACTAACCTGTGATCAATCTGTTGCGCATCATTTTCAAGGCGTCAAGCTGTTCATGAGCACAAAAAATAAACAAATAAAGTAATGAATGCATAGTATATTTGTGAAGGTGCACCTATCTGAAGATCACTGTGAGTGTTTTTGAGCACTTTAAATAAATATGATCATTGTTATTTTTAGGAATATTGTTTGTGTTTTTTTTCTACTTTCTTAAGATGTGGATGGATGTTTTGTTCGCATTCCTTTTCAGTGCTTTATTTTTGTTTTTAAGCTTGAACTGCTCTCTGAATTTGTTATGTTAGCATCAAACATGTGGCAAGTGTTTCTGATTTGATCTTGAATCTTGTTTGCGTGTGTGTGTGTAAGAGTATTCTATGACATTGATTGATTGGTTGGTTGATTGATTGGTTGATTGATTGATTGATTGATTGATTGATTGATTGATTTATCGATCGATATATTGATTGATTGATTGGTTGATTGATATATTGATTGATTGATTGATTGATTGATTGATTGATTGATTGATTGATTGATTGATATCACAAACATCTTCGCAAAGATATTTAACTTTTGGGAAGGTAAGTGAAGATAAACGAAATATCTTCCACGCCTTTGTAGCGTACTGGAGAAAAAATATTGGAAAAAGACAATTGGTAGATTGTCTTTTTTCCGAAATTCAGTCTTGTCACTAGATCACTATCATCATCGGGGTGTATGCAATCTTTACCCTAGTAATGGTGGCCTGTATACTTCGTCCCATCGTAGCTTGGCAAACGTAGAAGGCTTCGGTCTTAGTGAACCAATCAGCGCGTCGAAGCGAGACACGTGACAATGCTCTATCTCACTGTAGTCGATGACAGGTTAAGAGTTTAGGGGAAGCTCCTCCCACCTCTTTCCACTTTGGCAAAGCGAATTCACGCTGGAGAGGAGGCGAGCTCCACTCCAGCGTTCGCTCTGCTTAATAAAGCCATACTTGGGTAGTAATTCAATTACAGTAATTGAATTACTGTAATTTAATTACATTTCTTAGTAATTTGTAAATTGTAATTAATTAGCTTTCGGCTAAAATGAATTGTAATTGCAATTTAATTACTTTCTAGTGTCAGTGATTGCGAAATTTCAGGCACAATTACAATTACTTTTACAAGACTTTGTTGAGCCAACGGAACCTCTCTGAAAGGCTCAGCGCTCGCACAAGCGGCCTAGCGCTCAGTGACACATTCGCACACACAGACACGCATGCACATACACGCACAACAAAAATAGTATTGCGTTGTTTGTTGTTTTGTTGCTTACACTGCGGGCTGAGAGACAATCCCCTTTGGAGTCTACCTCAACGGCGCCGTGTGGCGCCATCTGCGGAGCGAGCAAAAAACAATAGCGTAAACATGCCAAAATATTGAAAGGAAAAGAAAACAAAAAAAACATTGAGCTTCAGCTTTTAGCCGAACTTAAAAATTTTAATTGTCTATGTTTTTCTTTTTTGCCAGTTTTATGCGTTTTTCTTCTAGTACTGTCGCATATTTGTATCATTGTATTATTTTCAAGTTTATGTCCTGTTGGTTTTACTTCGGATATTATTTGCATAAGCATTTTGGAGACTGACCTCGCACCTGTGAATATTGTCACCAATGATTCAGAAGACTGGATTCGGTTCTTATAGATTTCTGAGCCATTATAATTTCAACTCAATGTAAATAATTTACAATACCATGATGTTTGTATGTGAATGCAGTCGTATTAGCGCGTGTGGATTAATACTTCTAAAATATTCATATATGACTAATTGTTGCATTTTTATTTGCCGAGCTAACAAACGTCTGTCAACCCAATTTTTTCGTTAGCCGTCTGGCGACTTCCAGCATAGGAACTAATTTATTATTATTTATTAAAAGTATAAGAACGTAGTACTTCATTGCTTCAAACTCTCAATTTCTATCATGAATTTAACAAAATTCATAAAAGGAAAGTACAATACGTGACATTTATGCAGCGATGCTTAAGCCTCCTCAAACATTGGGGCAAGGAATAAACAAATACGTTGCATTCTATACAACTCGTTTAAAGTTATATGGCCCAAGTCGGGTCGCTCTCAGAAACAAGTATATTGTAAAGTAATTTCATTACTTTTGAAAAGTAATTTGTGATTGTAATTAATTACTTTTCGCGTAGTAGTAATTGTAATTGTAGTTAAACTACTTGTGAAGCAGGGTTGGGCAGAAATACGCAAAAACGTACTTGTAAATACAAATAGTGGGATACAGTAAAATAGTAGCTAAAATACTGATACTAAAATATATCTGTAAAAATGTATCGTGATACGTATCGGAAATACATTTTAAATAGAGCTAAAAAGTCTTTGGAAATACAAATACGGATAGATTTGAGGCAGAAGTACATACAAGTACGATACTGCAATACATTTTTTCAAATTTGTTTGAGACGCCAGCTGAGATGAAGCAAGCTTGGAAGTATGCAAGTTTTGATCCCGAAATTTACTTTCCCGCAACGGCAGCGGCACTCTGCCTTGAAGGTGGTGGTTTCGGACGACGTAGGAGCCTTCAATGGTCACCGTCGAAAGTGGGAGCGAGTTGGTTTATGCATAGACATAGTTACGAAGAAGGAAACTGCGCCAAAAGTACGGAGGACAAGGGACGAGGAACACACAGACCGAGCGCCCGGTCTGTGCGAGCCCTCGTTCTTTGGCCTCCGTACTTTTTTGGCGCTGTTCCCACCTTCGGAACTAGCTTCAATAGGCCTCAAGAAAACGTTCCGCATCAAGGACTAGACCGCGGTCCCTTCCCTGACATCCTGCCTGTCGATCGAGGGATGCGAAAATACTTCGACCTTTAAATAAATTCTATGCCACCCTAAATCCCATCAAAACGTCACCACACCCCTGTCCAATAAGGACGCCCCTGTCAGCATGATCCACATGACGTCACGGTGGAATGAACTGGTATTCTTTGTCTGTAGGTGTGGCCTTGAACATGAAACTTTAACCACGCTGCTGTATGAAAGGACAATATGGTACTTTCGTTGTAAGTTACCGTCGTTGAAGATCGTGCCGGCAGTGTAATTTGGAATTTTCGAGAATAGTGGACCACCTGAAATATCCTGGAACACATGTGCTTATCGTCTGTTACGGTTGAAAAAACGATACGGTGGCATCCCTGTTGTGAAGGTCCTTTCTGCCGACCCTCCGCCACCGACGCATGGATTGCAGTCCTCAAGTTTCGCCTAGCATCATCCAAATAGAGACCTCGTCGATTGCTGACCTGATATTGCCGGCACAGGTGCGAGCTCTCCGAGAAACAGCGCGCTCGAGACAAGTCGCAGGTGTACGAAGTCTGGGTCGGCACCAGCGAGGCCACGTCCGGCCTCCTTCCTGGGTTTCGGACCACCAGTGCAGCGGGTCACGATTCACGTCGGCTGATGACGTACCCTTGAGCCGTGCAGTATTACGGGCGCAGCCGCAGACGCATTAAATATCTGTTGAACTTCATGTGTGAGCTATCCAACCATTTCAAGCCAACCACCGCCAGGCTCGTGCTGCAACAGACTGTGACTCAGCTTTGCCGGCTGGGTGTACTGTGTACGCTAAGGCAAGAGAGACGGTTAGCAGCGGGCATTGGATGTACTGCAACATGATACCTTGCTGGGCAGGTATCCAGAAAACAATGACTCAAGAAATCCTACCTAAGGACCTGCGGCGCGAAGATGCTCGCACTGCACTCCTGGCGCGCCACCTGGTTCCGGGTCCCCGACTACGCAGCACTTCCCAGAAGAGAAAGAGGACGCATAGAAAAATAGTTTGGAGAATCCGGAAGGAACCTTGGTCAGCATGGTAACAATGCCCCAGCACCTCCTTGACCCTGGTGCCCTCGGAAGTAAAAAAAAAACATACATCCGGCACTTGGTCTTTTTTTTCTTTTTTTTTCTTTTTTTATCTGGGCCGGGGGGGGGGGGAGGGGGGGGGGGAGGGCGTATTTCTGCAAGAAATGTAACGAAATACATTTCATCCTGATTGTATCGCGCTACAAAGAAAACATTCCAAATGTATGTATGTATTGTATGTATGTATGTATGTATTGTATGTATGCATGTATTGTATGTATGTATGTATGTATTCCACGGAATGTCCTAGAAAAATGGACACGCGTACATTTCCATGACCGCTACTAGTACAGCCAAAGTTTAACTGCCATGTGAGTCATACTGGATGGCACTGAAATTATATATATATATATATATATACATACACGCTATATATATATATATATAAACCACTTTTTTTTTTTGGGGGGGGGGGTCGGGCGCAGCCAGCAGTTGGTTTGGTCGATAGCGTGGCCCGTGGCAGTATAGCCCAGCCGCTCGACGTAGGCAGTGGGTGTTGGCGACACGATGGCAACGCGCAGTAGTGGCGATAAACAACCTTTATGCCGGCAAAAACAAAACCGCGGGGCCGTACGTTCCGACGGGGCGTAAGCGATTCTGGCAGGCCGCCAAAGAGCGTGCTGGCGGAACCACTGAAGCGCGTTTAACCTATAGCGCCTCTCCCCCGAGTCCTACGCCTCCCCTCTCTCCCCTCATAAAGTCGGGGGACGTTGTTGTTCTGAAGCGAAAAGACCGCGGGCGCGTGTCCTGTGGTTGCGGAAGAGCGCCATTGTGACGTACTTGAGCCAGAGCCAATCAGGGCCTCGAAAAAGTCTCCCTCGAGTTTGTCTCACCCCAGAAGGTTTTCCCAATACGTGCCCCAGCTGAGGTGGTGGTAAGACATTTAACGCTGTGTCTAAAGGTACGTCGGACGTATCCGGGACGGAGAGTTAAAGGTACGTCAAACGCAACTGGAACGAGGAGCCTGAAGATACGTCATGTCCAGACCCCGGAGCCTTAAAGGGATGGTGAACCGAAATTTGGATTTCAAAAAGAACAATGCGGGCGCTGTAGGCGGGACGCTACAATCCCTACAACACTACTCGTAAGGCGGTATCTCGAATGGACGGCCGTAGCTGTGAAAAAGAGGTCGAGATTGAACGAGGCCGATGATGAGCGCGTAGGCGTCAACATATCTCGCTTCCTCCTCTCTTCGCTTCTGCCTCCTCGAGGCGGCCGAGGCGGGAGAGAGACGCGAAACCGTTCCCTCTCGTTCTCGGAAAAAATAAAACAGGTGAACATATCTGTCAAATGCGCCTCCGTCAAAAAAAGAACATAGGTCATCCGTTCGATTAATCGTTGGGCGAGTGATGTTTGATGTTGCAGCATCCCTATGCTACAAACATCAAATCGATGCTACAAACATTTATGCTTATGGGCATTCGTGATCTTCCACGTGCACTAATGAAATCCTATTTAGAATATCGTACCCGGTCTGTGCAAATTAATTAGGAGAAATCCAATCCCACTAACCATATCAGCAGGAGTGCCCCAGGGAAGTATTCTAGGACCACTTCTCTTCTCTGTTATATATTAATGAAATTGTGAACATTGATTCCAGCTGTAAATATATATAACCCTTGCGGATAACACGAGTATATATGTTTTCTGATATATCTGAAGAGGGCCTCACAAATAAAGGCTAACGCATTTCTTCCGAAGTTAAAAGTATGGTCTGAGTCGAATTGCCTGGATATAAATGCTTCAAAAACAAAAGCAATAATGTTTCGCCCACGCGGTTGAAGTAACAGAGTTTATAGTCCTCATAATTTCAGGTCTTCAAACATTGAATTTGTAAATAGCTATGAAAACGCTCGGCGTTATCTTTTCCATACACATGCTCTGGACCAATCGCGTGAAATATCTCTGCTCTAAATTAGGCAAAGCCGCAGGGATTATGAATGATCACAGGCAACGTCCTTCCAACCCGCGTATAAGAAGGTTTGTGTACAATCTCCCTATTTTTATTCTCATTTATGTTACTGCACCCTTATCTGGAGCAATACGTCTTTCTCGAACTTACATATAATGCACTTATTGCAGCAAGTAAGTGAAAGAATAATAGGTACCGCCTCTGCATGCACCATACAGCATTCACCGTTCAAATCATACAGGATTACTATTGACACACCAAATCTATAACTATCAGTTTAACGATGACGTATAAACATGTGGCACCACGACGCCTCAAATATAATTCTTCAACCGTCCTGATTTAAAAGAAAAAAAGCGCTTATTACTCATCGAGAAATTACCAGCCCTAAACAAATTCCGAAAATGCAGGACAAACTATGGTACACAAAAATTAGTTATGCTTTACCGTCTATTCTGACCGAATATTTTGTTGGGAAACATAGATATCGGGGAAATTGTCAAACAGATGTATAACTCAATTTCTTCATTTGATTTTTTCTTTTTGGCCACTGTAATATATGTACTCCGTCGAAGCTGCTGAATGGGGGCCCGGAGCTGTCGTCAAGCTGCACATTTCTGCAGCTTTTTCTCCGGCCTCCCCCATTCACCACATGTAATGGGGGTGAAAAATAAAGTTCGTATCGTATCGTATCCCGTTGCACGCTTTTGCCGCCGCACTTTGTAGAAATCCGGATTTCGGTCCCTGCATCCCTCTGCTGGGCCACTGGAAGTCGATTTCTGAGATCGTCCTTTTGTGGGGACAACTCAATCTAGACGCTCTAAGCATCCCAACAAACCCAAAACCACAACCGTGCGTAGCTTATTTCCATCATTCAAAGCGTATTTAAAAATCGCGACACGCCCCTCCTCCGAGTGAAATGTGTCGACGAAGGGCGCTTTGTCGGCGAGTTGCAAGCGATGGTTTCGACCCTCGGTGAGTGAAGAGAGTCTTATCCGAATGTAGTACCATATCAGACTCTCTTCGAAACGAGTTACAGTGAAAAATCATTTTGGAATATGCGCGTATTGTGGGGCTGTCATTGTCCACACAGGGTAGTCCGCGAGAAAAAAGAGTCCGCGTGTTTTTTCTCGCCCTGAGATGAATAGGCGGTTTTGTAATATAGGACTCGGTATATTCGGGAACTAACACATTTTAAACAATATAATATCAAAAACTACCTCTTTTCAAAAAATGACTTCAGTGCCCCTTCAAGACGGGTGTCGGACGTGCGCAGGAACCGGGACATGCGTCGGACGTAGCCGCCATGGGGAAAGGTCGCATCACAGCGGGTCGTAGCGTGCCACGCACTGAGACCCCCCTGGCAATTTTCATTCCATCTTTACTTCTCATTGCTACCGGAATCAGTCCATTACAGGTAGTCCGCTGCCACTTAAGAACGAAGGGCGAGGGTAAGACGGCGCCGGGGAGGAGGAGACGAGGCGGGAACGCTGGAGCAGAGAGGGCAAACCTCCTTCTCTCGCGTTCCCGTCTGCTTCTCCCGGCCCGTCTTACCCTCGCCCTCTTCGTTCTAGGGTTAAACGGACTATCAGGCACGCATTTCTTTTCACACCCGCGATGTTCAAAAGAGGGGAGGGGGGAGGGGTCAGGTGCGAGTGCCATATACATACAAAATGCTCCGAAGTTAACAAAAATTCTGCAAGAAATACTCAATTTATTATAGAAAATTTTCTAAGATATAAATGCCACAAGAAGAAATAATAACAACCCTGGAGGGAATTAGCCCGCGTGCCGTCAATTCTCACCGCGCACCAGGTTCAGCCAGTTGC
Source organism: Ixodes ricinus (assembly GCA_037355805.1). Taxonomy (NCBI): domain Eukaryota; kingdom Metazoa; phylum Arthropoda; class Arachnida; order Ixodida; family Ixodidae; genus Ixodes; species Ixodes ricinus. The sequence goes on from JAZHYW010048469.1 coordinate 18,487, forward strand.
TCTCTCACTACCTGGAGTCATCGGCGGCCTCGCCATGCTGAAGCTGCAAACAAACTCGCGGATTTCCTTCGCGAGTTCCGGATGTCGATTTTTGCACTGTTCGCGCGGTCCGGCCACACTCTTCACGAGCCTGCGGCGTTCTTGGATCACCTGCTCCCGCCGTCTTCTCCACTGCATCACACGGTATCGCAGATGCTCTGCAGAGCCGTGGTACCCGTTGTCTTTCGCGCACGTGAACACCGTTCGCTTTAACTTCACTGTGTACAAATTCCTCTTCGCACTCACGCCAGTTGGACAGCAGTTCTGAACGCCTGACCAAATGGCCTGAACTACGTAAACAAAACAAAAACAGAGTGGGGCGCGCCTGCAAGCCAGACGACGGTGTCGCAGAAACAGAACAACACACTAACGCCTTACTTCTGCCTATACTCTAACGCGCCTGCGCGGTGGCGCAAGTGATGCTGTGTGCCGCCATCGCCACCGACTAATAACGAAACCGAGTGCCATGGACCAAAAGGTGGTCCGCTGCCGGCACGCAAAGGCGGGGCACAAAAAGCAAAAGCGTCGATGAGACGTGCAGAGAGAAGGGGAAAGAAGAAAAAGCGACGTTTCGGACTGAGCAGCTTTGATCCAGAGCGGGCATGGCACGTCTCCGATCTCCTAATTTCTTGTAGCAGAATTGGGTGCTTGCAACATGTCCGACGAATCTTTGCAGGACTCGACGTCCCGGGCACGTCCGACGTATCTTTTTAGACTCCGCATTCCCGGATACGTCCGACCTACCCTTTTTTTTTGACATAGAACTACGTGTTTTTGAAGCGCTTGAAAGAAGATGCAAAGTTGCGAGTCGATATCACTGAAAACTTGGTCAGACGAGGGACGTCCCTCGAGGCGCACACCAATGACTTAGCGATACGCTGTCGCGTCAGCCGCGGAAGCGCCTTCGGCTCCTTTTGCCATTTTTGTATATATTTTGTTTGTATTTTTTTTTTTCGATGAGCGTAAAGCAGTGATGCCGCGAACAAGCTGCGCGTCATCGACGGAGGCGGTGCCGTCGGCTCCCCTTTTTCTCTTTGCTTCTTTCTAACAACTGCGGATTTTGCCTTCTATGTGTTCGGCTGCGAATGACGCGGCGAAAGTGGTATCGCGTCAGCCATGGATAACGCTGCTGTCGGCTCCATTCATTCGTGTAAACTTCTTTCCAGAAAAAAAAAAAAAAAACTTCGTATCGTTGTGCTTAAATGGCCCAATAGCGCGCCGAGGTTTTCTCGAAGATGACGGCGCAAGGGGGGGGGGGGGGGGGGGGGGGCACAAAACCGTTTTTACCGGACTCCGATCCACGGGCAGGGCATCCACTTTTAGCACACCCACCATCGTCATGTGGCACCAGCACGTGGACGTAATGTCCCTGCTTCGCCACAAACAACATATTTGGGACGAGTGGACAAGGCACGAGACTCTACGCTTTCCACGCAGCCTCATGGCCAAGGCAACCGGCGGTCCAGAAAACGACTGCACCCCTGACCACGACGTTCGCTCAACATGCTCATTTCAACATAGACATTCTCTAGAAACCAGAACGGCGCTTCTTCGTTGCTTTCGATGCTCTTCCTTTGGTCTCGCTACTGTTGTCCATAACCGCACATTTATACGACTCTCCGGCGTGGCGTGCACCGACGTGGTGTTCCACAAACATTCGAACGGCTTGCGATGCACCAGACACATCTCGCTTCTTCTCGAACCATCGTCATATATGATCGCTGTGTTCTTTGATTTCCCATCACTCTACATACTTATTTCGGAATGAAACAGCGCGAAAACACGAGGACCAGACGGTAAAGTAAAAACACGGACGCAGCTCTGCGTCCGTGTTACTCTCTCGTCTGGTCCCTCGTCTTTTCGCGCTGTTTTTTAATTCCGAAGTAATGTACCAACTCGCTCAAGCTTAACCTTAGCTACATACTTATTCCCTTTCTACACAAATAAATGATGTCTTCTATAAATCACCCCCTCCCCTTTCTTGCGTCACTCATCCGTAGTTGTACGGAATTTAATGCAGCATGGTGCACCTATGCACCTACCGATTTCTTACAGTGCGTTCAAAACCTCAGTGTCGCACTAGAAGGAACGCTTCTCCGCAGTGCGGTTTAGTCGGACTGTTTTACTCTGGAACACCTGGGTAGGATTCCGCTTTCCGCTCTCGTCGTGTGCAAAGAGCAGAAATCACAACCGTTTGGCATGGTTGAAGCCCCCAAACCATAATAAACACGTATGAAGCAAAAACGTACTACATGCGACTTTGCTTTTTTTCTCTTTTGCTTCTTTTTTGAAGGCGAAGAAGCCTTATATTAGGGATGTGCGAATAGTGAATTTTTACTTCGAAGCGAATAATTATTTTCAACGAATAGCTCTCGAATCGAAGCGAATTATTTCGAAGCGAAGCGAAGGATTTTGCAATTGTTAGTTTAAGAGCGAGAAAATTTACAAGAATAGAGCTTGAATAATTTGCCATCGATATGGCTTGGCTAGCCGTGTCCTCTTCAACGTGCTTTCTAGGCCAGTCAGGAAAACAGTCAGGGAACAGATTCGAGAAAGCAATCTTTCCCCAAGTTTATTGACGCCTGATGCATCACGTCGTGAGCATTACTCTATACTGCCGTGGATAAACACACACTCTTTCAACACTTCGGGAGGAAGCTCCAGGTGATTGATCAGAGTTGTAGTTGTACATCTTGTACGTGTGACATTTCACGCTTTTGGGTCCTCAGATCAAAAACTCCCAGATCGCACTGCGGCACATCGCCCGGTTGCGTTTGGTCGTCTATGACTTGTCCGGGAAAATGCACGCCTAAGCTGCATTCATAGCTCGCTTAAAGCGAAAGTGATAGAAGTAGCGAAGGCGAGAAGAATCAACAAAAGCAAAACCGAGCATAGAAAGCAGAACAAGGGAAATGATCAACGATGCAGGAAGGGCTGGTATGGCAGCTAGAATGATGGGAATCATACATGCATACGTGTGAATACACGCCACAGTTGGAGGCGCGGGTACTGCAGCCCGCGCCACATAGAGATCTGCACCGATATCACTAGCGAAGATTTGACATTTGTCACTCGTTTAGACACTGGTGATTTCGACTATTGTAGCACGCTTGAAACCATGTCAGTCTCATTATCCAAGAAAACAACTACGGCATTCGAGAGGTGTCGTAACTATTGAAATGAAGATATGTTCGAATTGGAGGAACCATCGGTATCACCATCATTGTTTTCTACGCGGGCGCGGCAACGGCGTACTGGAATAGATGTGCAGCACGTGGGAAATTTGTTTAAATGTACTCGGGATTCAAGAAAAAAGACAAAAGATAAGCCGGGAGCTAGCTTTGGCAACCGTAGCACATGCAGATCACACGGTTTTTGACGTGAATGTCAATCTTTTGTGAGTTGGTCTTGGCTTCCTCTTTTCGACTCAAGGTCGTGGTTTGCAGCGTGTTCAAACTTCAGGCACACTTCGAAAATATTCGGAGTTTCCGAATAGTACTATTCGATTCGAAGACTGAATCGAATATGGCATTATCTCGCCTCTGATATTCGAAACTTTCGGAATATTCAGCACAACCCTACCTTATATGTCTCATCATTCAGTTGGACTTTTAGAGTATCTGAGTGGAAAACACGTCGGCGACACGAAAGGTGTCCAAAACGTTTACGCGACCACTCAGTGGATGACTAAGCGGAATAAGATGTTGACTCAGAACATTAAGAAGGACTGAGCCCAGTCAGCAGGATGACTGGAGGACATTAAGGGGGATGACTCAGTGTATTGTGAGAGACAACTCAGCGATGTAAATCATGTGTCCGTCTTTAACGCGTCGGCGCTTGGGCTTTCGCCTTCAAGTCGTCTTAGGGGCAACAAAAAGACCCCTGAGAACTTTTTTTTTTCTTTTTTAGTACATTTACATTTTTTGTAGGTCACCGATAGTGGCGCCGTTAAAACAGGTATGCCCTCTCGGCCAGCTCTCGGCGGGACAGTAGCGCCCCTAGCGGTAGCTATCGACCCTGAAACTTCGGCCCAAGTTTCGTGGGCATCGAAGAACCCCTGTTAATAGTCTCCCACCGTAGGGTTCGTCGCAATGTAATCGGCTGGAATTCAGCATGCATGGCAGACGCATTGCCCGCGATTTCGACGTATATATAGTCGGCAGCAAAGCACCGCAGAAACACTGCCGTCTTCGTTTCCGTTCCCAACCAGCGGTCGCTGTACTTAGTTTGCGTCAACAGATAAAACGAGCAGTACAGCGCAGAGCTTCCCATCCCCCGTCGAAGCATGTGGAAACCTTTCGTCACCTTAGGAATAAGGGCGCGATACACCAACATGCGCCCCTGACGTCACGCAAGGCTGTGGCGCTGTCGACGCGGAGCATGCGCAAAACAATCACACTCGACGCGGATCTGGTTTTTACTGCAGGCGCAGCCCGCACCACGTGGCGAACGGGGCCTCATTTCCTTAGAATGCCGATGAACAAGTTACGTAGAAAAGGCCTGAGACTAGCAATTTACATGCGAGTTTGAAGGCGGTAAAGGTGAGTCGGCGCAGCATTAAACAATTAAGCGGCGCATACGAGTAAGTTTGAATTATGATTACCAATTAAACACTTAATACCAATGTTATAAGTACGTAGAAACAGTGCTGCGTGTTGGTTTGCTTTGTTTTTCAACTTGTTTGTAGATGCGAGTTTCCCTGAGAAAGTCGGTGTTTTGCCACGTAGTTTGGCACCATAAGCGATCCCACGCGGATGATCCAGGATCAAATCCCCGCTAACCTAGTTTTTATATTCATATTCCGTACTTCTGGAAAGTCGAAATACATTGACGTCAGTTAGCAAAATAATAAAGTGCCGAAAAAAGGGGGGGGTCATTACATGTACACACGCACCAAGCTCAAACTGTGTTTGAATAAAAGCGCGTATCACGAAGCTATTTCTTTTGCGTACGCTATTTCAAATACTCGCTATTGCGTGTTCGTTGTGATCTTTCAGATCAAAATGCCTGTATGTTAAATCATACCACGCTGCATCGGGTCAGTGTTACACTATACATAGCACTCAATTCTGCCGATACGCCGACATCGACTCCCATCGATATCGAACCATTTATTGTACAGAAATACTATCAATACAATTATTCAAGCCGATTTGGTACAAGTTCGACAAACTAAATCGTCTTCTCAGCTTTTTTTTCGTTTCTTATTCGTTTTTTTTTTTTTGTGACAGTACAATTTCATGTATAAACAGCTGGGAATCCTGGTGTATCTCTACGACAAGCCGGACGATTGTTTGTAAGGTGTGTGAACAGAATCTACGTAACCACTAAGGCTTCGCGCACAGCGCAACCTCCCTTTCCGAATTCCAAGACTTCGCAGACAGCTAAGAAACGAGCCGGTGGCAAAAATAGACCCACTGTCGTAAACCTCCTGCCTCCACTAACTCGAGGATCCCAGTTCCTTTCGCTACTATACGCCTACAGTTGATAGTGTGGAAGCCACATTTCTCCTTCAACTAATCATAGCCTCTTCCGCCACGTGATCACGCTCTCCCATCCATACCCACGGGTAGAGATAGCTATGGGATCGAAGGGAGGCGGCTGATTGGTCCGGCTGCCTGTGGCTCCCGTCGCACTGTCAGCGTGTGTAGATGTGTCACTGTCGGTAACGCTACGAGAAAACGGAAGTCTGCTCGGCGTTACCAAAGATGAACGTTACGGACCCTCGACCCAATCAGAGCGTGGAGCAGGCTGTAGAGTAGTCATGGAGGAGGCCTGGACGATACGTTGTCACGTACTATGTTCGGACGTCACTTTGTTCGCGCTGTAGTTTTCCTTTTGGCTGACTCACGGTCCAAGCGAGGATACCGAAAGATAAATAGGAGGAGTACCCCTTTGAATCTTTCGAAGCGCGACATTTGGGGCCCAGGAGCCAGGGCTGAGAGTGGCCTGAGATTGAGTGGCAGGGCATAAGGGAGAGAGACGGCTCTGTCGTTTCACTTTGCCTTTCTTGTTTCCTTTCTGACCTGGGTTACGGCAAAAATTATTCAGAAGGCTACTGCCCTGGTAGGCTGGGAAGCCTCCGCCCTACTATACAAGAGAGACCCGAAAATTAGTTATTATTCTTGTACGGCTGAGGGACGTTTATAGAGCCTAGAACTTGGTTTGCCTCTACCGGCGATTTGCCTCCACGCTGTAGAGATGTGAGAAATTTAGCCAGTCCAGTACGACCGCTAGCCTATAGGGTCTTTAACGTGCACCACGCAGAAAGATACGACGACGGCATGCCGGTACGATGCTCATCCAGAATGAAACGCCAAGGTGCGGATTGAACCCAAGAGCTGCAGGCGCGAGCTTGCCCGCACGCGTCTGAGTTGGTGTGCGTTAGCCCACTCGGCTGATTGCCCCTCTTGTAAATCGGGCTCGGCTTCCGATTTTCCGAGATATTTCACGACGTAAAGAGATGCTGAACCGAAATCTGGATTCCACAAAACACGGCGGCAAAAAGTGCAACGGGATGCTACAACACTAAAACATCACTCTTACAGTGATATCTCAATCAAATGACCGTATTAAAAAAAAAAATGATGCGCATTTGAGTGAAATGTTTACGGATAAGCCCGAGTAGGCAGGAACGGCTCTGTTTTCTCCGCCTCGCCGCCTTGAGGGGGCAAAGCAGAGAGGCGGAGAAAATTTTATCGTCACGCGCCTGGGGTCGGCCTCGTTCGATCTCAACCTTCTTCTCAAAATACGGCCGTCGATTCGAGATATCGCTTACGAGTAGTGTTGTAGGGATTGTAGCGTCCACGGTGTTTTTCCGCATATTGAAATCCAAATTTTGGTTCACCATCCCTTTAAAGGGCAACTCCCGCTTCATTTTTGATATTTAGAAAACCAGTGCAGCCCTCTTCAGCATCATACAGGAAGACCTCATGTCACACATTACGGATCTAATTCCGTCTATATATCTAATTAAACTGGCCAGCAAACTTTCAAACGAGCCAAGCCGCCGAAATCTCGCCAACTCTAGCAGTGCGACGCAGGCGCAATCGCCAGCGCAGTCAATGCGACGAGGTTGGAGCGGCCAACGTTGAACCACTACGCCAAAGGCATGACTACGTCATTCTCACGTTTTGGTTGTTTTTACTTCTCGGAGCGAAATTGAACGATGACGTCATGAGTTTCTCCTCCCGGTGTTGGCTCTACGGCGTCCACGTGATCACCGTAATGCGGATGCTAGTTTGCGCTGCCCTGCGCGTTTATCGCAAGTCCGGCTTCGCCGTCCCTCTCCCTTTCGTGTTCTCCTCTCCCCTCTCCCCGGGCCATCACCGTCCACGCCATGCGAAGCGACCTGCCCGCGTGCGTCGTGTCCTGTACCTCGCGCCTGCGAACGTCACAAGACCACGTGGTTTGACGTGACGTGGCCATGACTCTGAGGACACGGGACCAATGTTGCCTGACGCAACCGAAGTTTCGGTTTCGGTATCGGCTGATGTTTAAATTAAGATTACACAAATAATATTCAACATTTCGCGAATCCGAAGACGTAGAGCTGCTGAGTAGCACCGTGAAATGGAATCGCGTGTGTTCCCAATGCTTCGGAATTGAGCCGGAGTTGCCCTTTAAGGGACAGTTCAGGAGAACCCGGCATGACGAAGTACGTGCCAGTTCCAGCCGTTGGCAGGTGGCGTTCGGGCTTCTGCAGATGTGTGGAGTCGCGAGAAGCCGCTGCACCGAAGGGTATTCGTGTTCCAGCTCGTCGCTCGCCCTCCCTGCGGCAGGAAATGGGCGTCGAAGCCAGGTCCCCTGATTTTCCTGCTCAGCGGCCCCGGCGGAACTGCCTGCGATCGTGGCTCGCTAAATGCCGTTTAAGAATGCAAACAACACTCTTCACTGTCTCCAACGTGGTGTTATGGTCGCAGGATTGTACCTTGTTTGAGAGTTTGAGTATGGCGATAGAAGAACGCAAGCGGCTTGTCTCCTTTATGTTAAGGCATGTTTACACTGGACGTAACGCCTGATGGCGCGCGGTGCGAGCGCAACAGGCACTGATTGGTCGCAGATATCGAGTTCCCGGTTGCCGTCAGCGAAAACTGAGTTCTCGCAGCGTGCCGGGTTCACTGCGCTCAACGTCGGAGTATAAACAGCCCTTAGGCGCCACGTTGCGCGTGCGCATCGTTGCCATGCACCGATCCAAAACCGCAATTTTGGGTATTGCGCGCGCGCAGCGTTGAACATGCAAAGCTAATGCAAACACACAGCGCTTGAGTTCGCCTCAACAGTATGTGTACCAGAAAACCAACTACCAAGCACCGCCCAACGCCAATGAAACGTGCTGCAGGAGCAGGCGTGCAAGGCGGTGTGTGCGCCCTCGAACTGGAAAGGCTGAGGATGTGGCAAAACGACGGCGAACAAATACGAAAAAAGGAATGTTAAAAAAATAATAATTAAAAATAATGATATTTTTTAGGGGGATTTGGCCTGGATGGATATTGTCGGCGACTTGGAAATTTTAAGCGATTGTCAAAAGTCGCTACTGATAGCATCCTAACAACCTAATTTGGCATGAATTTCTCATTAGCTTGGATGTTGTGATTGATTTTAGACTTTATTTATTTTATAACTTTGTAATTGAAAATGCTGCAATTGGCACCAGTGATGACATGAGCACTTAGATTGCATAATCACTTTTCGCGTGCGTTTAAAATTAGGTCATTGCATAACCAAATATTTTAGAGCTGAAAATTGCGTAATAACATATCTTAATAACATTTGTTATTATTGCCACAAACGTGTACGTATGCCCCCAATTAACGCTATTGGCCGTGAAATACCCATTTAACCATAATCGTTTCTTTTCCTGAAAGGTGTCATTTGTTTTCTTTTTAACACATGAAGACCTCTGACATCGCTATCATGAAAGACAAACAGTCAAACACTGGATGCAATATAAACTCGTGCGTCACGTGTTGCTTTAAAGACACGCACACTTCAACTGACTGACTCGGATTCCGTCTTTGAATTTTTCTAGTGAGAACAGCGTTTCTTAATTCATACGTTTTAATCATCTAAATACCCAAAGCCATTGAAAGGCCCTGCAGTTCATTGTTTCATATGACAATTAAGTGAGCAAGAAAGGCATAAGAACGCACAAATATCAGCAATTAAATTTTTCAACAACGTTGTATTCCAGGCAATTTAAGGTAAAGAAAGACCAACTTTAAAGGGATTAGTATCTGTGAACAACTTCTATAACTAAATAATTACAGTGTGAGACACATTTTGAGTTATGAAAGAATCTGAAATTAAGACCGATACCGAGAAATTGAATCCGAAATAAAGGTGTTTCAGTTTTGTTCCAGAAATTAAAACGACCTCCTGGCCTAAATATTACGCTAAATTACATTTTTTTGTTTTTGTGATGAGGTGACCCTGCGCAGCTCATAACACCCTAGCCCCTAGCATTACCAGAAATAATTTGTGTCGCTCAGCGAAGCCAGCAACCAGACAGGCTCAGCAGCAGCTCAAACACCTTTTCGGACCCTCACTAAACCGGCCATTTTTGAAAACGAGTGGCGCCACCTATAGTTAGTTGGAGTCACGGTTCATACGTGCGGGAACGTTGACTGGCCGCTTATTGTAACGTAAGTATGTTTACAGTAAACGGCGGGGCTTTTGGCGGGACGCGACCGGCCGGATTAGCGTGGCTCTCTCCAGAACGGTCGTCAGAAAACAGGAATTAGGCCCACTTCGGCCTTTCCTGCTTGGCAGATACTGAGACGTGAGAGGATGGATGCTTGGCAGGAATGAGTATTTTGACGACAGCGCAGGGAAAACCACTCACACCATACACTCAGGAAGACAAGCACAGCGCGTGTGCTTGTCTTCCTGAGTTGCATGGTGTGAGAGTGGTTTTCCCTCGCGCTGTCACCGTCAAATATGGAGATGTGAGCGTGCAGGCTGCATTGTTCACCAAAGCTGGAGCTCAAGAGCCCTTCTTCGGCGGGAGCAGAAGAGCTTCCCCTGAGACGAAAGCACGTCGGCGTCCTGCTGGCGCGATGCCCTTGTGTGTGTAAAGTTAGCCTCCAGCGAACGGTTCATCTTGAATGTCATTTGCATATCCTAAAGGATGCCCGTCTGACGGAGGTATTAGTCCACACAGTGGTGTGTAGAAGGGGCCATCCGTATTTTGCAGCGACAAGAAAAAGCACGCGTGAAACCCTTGTGATAGCGGTGAGGGCTTTCTTGGCCTCTGCACTCTAATGCTTGTCTCAAAATTTGTTGGCTGTATTAGACCACCACTGTGCGTTATCGTACGTCCAATCAGCATTTTTACGACACAAAGGGCCATTCCAGACACATTAGAGATTAACCCAAAGCTAGTATGTTTGCAGAAAATGAGAAAAATGGGTCCATTTCAAATTTCGAACAGAACCCTGGTAAAAACGTTCAACGAACTTGCTATGGAAAACAGCGTAACTTGTAAGAAATATGTATATTTCAACGAAATGTCACATACTTTAATTTAAAAGAGGCACTCCTGAGGAGAAAGTGCATCTATGGAAAGAAAAAATTATGACAAAATATATCTTTACGTTTATGCAGAATATTTTTGTGCCTACCAGAAAGTAGTCAGCAACTGTACAAAAAAAGGTTATGCTAAATTAAGTTGCATTGTGAAAGTATCACGATGCTTTGCGCGTCCAATTATTTCAGCATAAGCCCTCCACTAAACAAAAAAACTAAGTAGCGGAGATGTAAAAAAAAAAAAGGACTATCTCGATAGCGGAGTTTTGGCCATTTCAGCGACACAAAAAAAAGACACCAAAAGAAAAAGAGTTAATATCAGACGGTTAGCACAAAATAGCCTCAAATATTCCCTAAAACAGTGGACTGATAATTCCTTGCTGCTTTCATCTCCTCTTTGCGGTGTGCCTTTGGATGCGCTGACGTGCCTTCTTAATTTCAAACGTGGTCGGCAGAGCGTCGGGTTCAGACGAGCCTTTTTAGAACCAAACCCACACGTTGCTTTCGTATACACGGCGTCCAACAGCACGTTCCGAACAGAAAACACCTCGCCTGTTGGGCTCAAACTTCTCTATTTTCACAGCGGGAACACATCTCTTTAGGAAATTTTCGTGGATCGTTTTCGCCGTCCCTGCAACGCTCTCCGCAATCCGCTACGATACCCGGAACTCTACAGTCAAGGCCATGAGCGAGCGCCATGCAAAGCGGCAGGAATGACGTGAACGTCAGCAGCCTACACGAGAGAAGCGCGTCCAGTCCCTTCGCCCCCCCCCCCCCCTTCCCCAAACAGGTCCTTTCGTGACGTCGACTGGCGGCATTCCTCCCTCTCCCCTTCTCTCTCCTATTTCCGGAGGGGCGTGGTTTCAGCGCCACTTTGAATGCGTTTCTTTCTGGCTAATCCGCGCATAAAATGACTGCTGAATGTGATATTCGTATAGGGCGGGGGGCCTGTAAACGAGGCGGCGAGTGTTTTTTGTCGTATTTAAAACCGCTTCATGGCAGCTTAATCGGCACGAAAGGTTTTTATATTTTTTTTTAATTTTCTGTAATCGTTGTTGCGTAGATCATACAGTCACTGGCTGCTGAAGAAATGAGGTGCGTGACGGAACACTCGTTTCGCTCCGTAGTCAATGGCTACTGCGGCAGCAAACTTCGATAAAAACACCGAACAACGAATCGTGAAGCGAGCCGTGTGACCATTAATATGCCAGCGTCCCGAACTCCGGCTAACCTCCCGCGGACCGTAGTAACAAACGCCTGTCGCATAAACCACAAAGCTCGGGCATCACGTTTAAGGCCCGTTCACACTCTGCCGACCTCTTAAACCTGGGTTCCTTAAAGGGATTACCACAACGTGAAATTTCGGCGCTCATTTTTTTGGTCTATATGTGTCTGCAAAAGAGCAGTATCACATGGAAGATAACGCAATATCTTGCTAAGGTAGCCCTCGAAAAGGAATTTTAAAACGAATTAAATGATTAGCAAAGAGCACCTGGTGGATGTCGCTAACGCCTCGTTTGTAATGCTCTGTCTAGGAACCTTGACAGCTAGTGACGGAGGTCGTCTCGCCTCCGGCCACGACGAGAGAAGGGGGAAGGAGGAACTCCCTCTTCCCGAGAATCTCTTTGTGGTGTCGCAGAAGTCGCTATTGTCCCCCTACAAGATTATAGAAGATTAACCCGTCACTCAAAATTCATACAAAAGCAGCCGCTTCGGTGGCTGGAACGACTAGGCCATCCTCTCGGCGTCAGCCTCTGCCGTAGCTTTGCTCGTCTTGAGACGACCTACGTCACGAGTGCGCTGGGCCTTCTCCGAGCGCTTGCCAGAGTGGGCCGTTTATAACGAAAAATACAGCCACCAGGATCAAAATACAAACGTGCGATTGTCATTTACGGATATTGTGGATCATATTCAACCTATTTTTGAACACGACGGGAATATTTCAAATTTCGTTGGCGCATCCCTTTAAAACTTCTTAAACCAGAGGACACACTGACGCCATCTATTGGGTGTAGTTGTGTAAACTTGGCGGTCCGGCATATTTTTTTATTTTCTCTCCTATTATCCTTTCTTTCTTGGCTCAAAAACTTTTGTGAATGTTATAAACGAGCCTTTCTTATGGGTATTACGCACGGTTTGACCCTCGGAAATCCTAAAAAAACCTTTGCTCTTCGGAAATACAGCTCCAGGGTCACCGCATAGATGGCGCCACAATGTCAGTGTGTTCCCTCGTACTATGCGAAATTTTAGCAAGTTTTAAACAGATCTCTGTCTCTCTGGTCGTAGCCTCGGTTGCAAGAGTGTGAACGGGCCTTTAGGTATAGTATCATAGCGAAGTCGAGGAAACAACCTTTTCTAGTCACATTTATAGCTGCCGCAGGGAGGAACCCCCAAGTTTACCGCACAGTCAGGATCACCATCCCCCCCCCCCCCTCCGGTGATTATCAGATGATTCAAGATGCACCAACTCACTCAGGTGTCAATTCCACTGTACTCCTCAACAAACCACGAGAACCAAGGCCAGCAACCGTTAGTCCCTTTATCGATCTATTGATTTCCTTTCGAATCGGTGTACCACACAGTCCCGTTCATCCCCTAAGAGTGCGGTGAAAGCTATAGGCGTTCGTAGGACCGGTCATATACGTCCATTTTTGTCACGTGATCACGAATCTCTCCCCCCCCCCCCGTCCCCGCGGGGACTGTGGTGATACGTGTATGTTTAGACAATGCGAAGTCAGGCAGACCCAGTGGGCGTTCGAAATCTCTGCCGTAGATGAGTAATTTAGAGCCAGTGCTCTACCACTGCCAGCCCGGGATCCTAAACGTTTATCACGCAACATCGAGACCGGTTATAACGAAGTCGGTTGTAACGAAATAGCGGTTATAACGAAGTCGGTTATAACGAAATAGCGGCTACAGCGAAGCGATCACGATTTCCCATTCCATTTTGCACTTCGTTATAACCGAACTCGGTTATAACGAAATAGCGGATATAGCGGAGTGATTTCCGATTTCCGTTGACTTCGTTATAATTGGTCTCGACAGTGGTAATTAATACCCGCCTGCAAGCGGCCACGACAATCATCCAGATCTAAACAAGTGGGGGGGGGGGGGGGTCACGTGATAAAATGGAGACGGTTGATTGGTCCGGCGACCGCATGGCTCCCACCGCACTGTCAGCTTAGGAGGGTGAACCGAGTCACGCGGGCCTTTGAGTGTTTTTGCGTTTTCTTTTTTTTCCGGTATTTTCCCGCGTAATGAAGTTATCTTTCGTCGGAAACTCCTGGGCCGCGTGTTTACGAAAAAAGAAAGTAACCTCGCAGGGCGCGGGGTTCATCAGCGCGCAGAAATTTCGCAAGTGGACTGCGTGCGGGAAAAATTTTTTCCCCTCCGTTGGGAATATATCTGTCTGACCCCGCCTCGACGTCTCTGCCCGCGTGCCTCGATGACCTCTCGTCCACGAGGGGAAGAAGCGAACGTCAAAGAAAAGACCATCGACGCGCGAGTCTTACGACTCATTCAAATCCTCCGCTCAAAGATATACAGACTCAAAGTATGCCAGTGTCGTACATGCTTCTCGAAATGAGTAATCGATGACAATTACAATTACTCTCGATTAAAAAGTATTCGATTATCTCACTTAATTACTTAAAAATAGAAGTAATTTGTGGTTCCTTCAAAAAGTAAGCGTTACTTTTTCAATTACGACTGTTTTTCGAAACGACGGATTTTTCGGCCGGTTTGAAAACGCATCTTTTGTACTTTCCATTATTGTAATAAAATCACCGAATTATTAACTGGCTGTTTTCTTCCACCACCAGTTTTGGCTCGAGGGTTTCTTGAAGGAAACTTGTAGAACCGAGGGGCGCCATTAAAAAAGGGAGGGGAAAATACTAACGGTTGCTAGTAATTGTAGTACTTCCAAAGGTAATCAGACTGCCCGCGCGATTACTTCGTAACAAAAGTAATTGAATGATTACAACCTACAAAATTAAGTTCTGAAACTAATTGATTACAAGTAATTTAATTACGTGTAATGAGTAGTGCACAAGTCTGCGAGCAACTCGCTAGATTTTTCGGTAACTCACTAACCTGTTCGTTGTATCTCTGAATTAACAACGAGCAAAGTATTTTCGTCAATATTTTTGCGATATTGCATGCATAATAACGTTACTCGGTACTTTTTTATAAACATTTCTTTCAACCTAACATGAAAAAAAAAGAAAAAAAAGAAAGGGCGCTGAAAAGGGGCAATATTCTTTTCTTCGCTGCATAGTTTGGAAATCCTTCACCGAGACGAATGGCGTTCCTCACCTTGGTGCACAACATAAGTCACAATGTTATTCGCTGCAGCGAAACGCCGCAACTGTCCTCGCTGGGTGTTTACCGAAATCCATCGTTGCGCAGTCTAAAATTAAAATCCCAAGTAACGCAAAAGCAACGTTCGGTAGATTGGAAAGTAACTGTAACTGTATTTCGTTACTTTTGCGGGGCGGCCGCGACTTTCGGCGACGCGTTAGTTTTTGACGAATTGACCAGTAACGTTATTTACTTCCTTATTTTAGGTAACGGCCATGACACAGAACAATACCGATTGTCAATTTTATTTCGCTAGCGAAAATGGTGGCTCGCAAAGCCTCGGTTACACCAGTAATACGTCGTACAAAAAGACAGCGTACAGACAATGTCTGGGGTCTTCCTCGTATGACGTCATATGACGTCACATGGCGTCACATCTGGAGGCACGTTCGAAGCCTCCATGCAGCCAAGGCCTCCTCTCTGTGCCTGTCAATCCGAGGGGCCGTCGTCTTTCTCCCTCCCTTTCTCCTCCTCTCCCACCGCACTTGCACGGCGCGGGAGGGCGCTGCCTCGCTAGGCTGCTCGAAAAGGATCGCCCGCTCACGAGTGGGCGGGCGATCCTTATTTGTTTTCGTCTTGTTATTTTTATTTAGTCTCGACCTATAGCGACGCCCGGTCGGTGTCGGGTGGCACAAAACGGGCGCAATGCTTTTCCCTGCACACTCCTGCACACCGAGCGGCAACTGTGCAAGAAAAGTGCAATAAAATAGAATACAAGTGCAATATTGCTTCGTTATATGACATCACACCGATCATAAAAAATCTGTAGGCAGACATGTTGGAACTTCGAAGCATCCAGCAAACTTGCTTTAAACACGGCTGAAGCGTGTACTCAAATAATTTGGTCACGTGTACCGCCCACACCGCGTCGATGGTTCAACGCCCCCCCCCCCCCCTCCAAAATAAGATAGAGCTTTTTCTTTTTTTTTTTAGCGCAAGAATAAATTATGCATTGATGAACCACCATTCTCTGCTTAGAAGTAGCACTAGAGGTCCGAACAAGATGCCAAAGTTTCAGCCCAAACCGATATCGGACGACAACGATGCCGATGCCATGGAAGCTACACAGGGTGACCGCGCCGCTACGTTCTATAGCCCTGGACGTCAATGCATCGGGGGTGGCAGCCGTCTACTTCGACTGGGCCACCACCTGGAGCCGCTGCCTTCAACGAAGCGAGCGAACGAGCGCACCATCAACCGCCAGGGCTTTACCATCCAGATCTGGTTCATTTAACAGCCTGCCGAAGGTCACCAATAGACTACTTCCATAAATTCCTGCATGCAACACGGCGCGCGTTGCACTCTGGGAACTAGTTGGCCAGGGAGGAGAGTTGCATGGTTTCGCTTTCGATCGACACGTCGACAAGAGGTCACACACAGAGCGTGGACTATTAACGGCCATTATCTCATGCTTTCTGGTCCCGAGAGCGTCATTTGTGGTCTCTAAACTAACCTAAATGGCCAGACCTCGAAGCTTAAGCACAAGCCCGAGACGTATAGCTTGTCTTAACGCATGTTTGTTGTATTTTTTGTACTTGAGCCTTTCTGTTAGCGTTTCGAGGTATGTGGACGAGCCAGTGCTGGGAATCTCGACGCTGCGAAGCTCGGGGATCTTGCTTGTGTACGAATCAGCAAGCTGTAGCAACCAATAAGTATGCATACATCGAGCTCGAGCCTTTACATTAGTATTGTTGATCAGGAAGTTTGTTTCGTGTGTCCATAGACGAAATATAACTTCTTGCGAAAACTGTTTTTCTTGATACGCCTGAGTACGCGAGGTAAAACTCGGAGGTGCCATTGAAAAGCTCCGTTTGAACACACTTCTCATCTCTTATCTGTACTGCACCGCAGCACTGCACGAATTCGTGAAGTTTCCACCCGCTTGCATTCCACTAATATTCAACATAGCGTATGCGCATAAAGTTATCCTGCGATCATATAGGCACATTTGCACATACAAACCGTTTTAAGAAAGCAAAAGTTGAGCACTTGTATGAAGAATGTCGCACCGTTCGCCGGAAGTGCGCCGGACGGGCATGAACCCCTATGCGGTGAGCCAAACGAACGAAATTGTTCAAAGCGCATTTGACGGTTGCTAATGGCTATATTATTTGTTATGTGTTTGCTTTCTTCCTGACTGAGTATGCCGAGATAATTTCAGACACACCGTTCAGGCACAGATCTTAGGCGTCAGGAAAAGCTCGTTCCAAAAGGCTCACCGAGGAGTAGGGGACGCTTGTTAGGGCCTCCGTCGTAGCTAGCCGATCTCAGCGTTTGCGAAAATTTAATCTTCTATCAGCATAAAATTTGAGTGTGAGATATGTGATGACACGAGGAAGACATCATGGTAACTTTGGTGCAGTAGTGAGGTCGAATTTATTGCGTTTCCTTAATAGTTCATGCGCCAACTCTGGACTCAACTTTGATAATCCCGTGAGGATACGGCTTGCTTTTCGCCCAATGAAGCAACAAGAAGCGGACGTTTGGCAAACAAAATACGTGTAGGGCTCAAAGTGACCGAATTTCAGTTGTAGTTCACTGGTACTAGACGGGATTACTGACATTGAGCTCAAAGATGCACTCGTGGGGTGAGGTGACTAAGCCACGTCTTAGCAGGTTTGCATACGCACGCACACTATCCGGTGTTTCGGGAACCAAGGAAAGTGCTCCGGTCTTCGTTTTGTATCGCTCGAGAATGAGTGTATTGTACATTCGTAAAAAGTCAAATAATCGAAAACGCAAGCAGCGCGTTCGGTCGCGGCGTGATAGCATGAGATGAACATGCTCAGTCGAAACCGAAACTGACTCGGTCAACTAGTTCCCAGAGTGCACTGCGTGGTATTTCGCCGCGATGGGGCGCGTCGGTTTTGGAAGAAGTCTATTGGCTCGCTGGCCTACGAACCCGAACCGCCGCCGAACCTCCAAGACTCGCGCGGCGGAACAGAAGAGCACGTGGTCCTCATCGCCATCAAACCGCCAGGGCTTTCCCAGCCCCAACGCACGGTGAAGTTTCCGGACACCACCCTTTGCCAAGACACTTCTCACGGCTGGCATAAGTGTCTTGGCAAACCCCGCACCTTCGAGCAAAGGTGCTTGCGATGTTAAGAAGACCGCGTTGTCCTCCCCTGGTATATATCATCTCATAATCATCATCACTATAGACGTGGCACCGCGGGCCTCGGTACGGGCTGTCGCCTTTCCGCGGTGCCACGGCTCTCCTGGGCCAATAAAGATTACGATTACAATTACGATTACGATCGTGTTCAAACGTTACAAGTGATTTTGCAAATATTGCAATGAGAAAATAGGGCCCATTTTCCGTTCTTTTCGGTTTCTGGCGCCATAGAGCTATACATGTATTCGAGAGCGTGCACCTTCGGCCACCATTTTCCCATTGAAATTTTCAGAAAATCACGTATAACTTTTAAATAAGATATCCATTCAGGTTGAAACTTTGACATCTGGTTCGGACCTTTATAGCGCTACATTTCGGTGAAGAATGAGCGTTCGGCGATGCCTAGTTGTTTTTGTTTTGTTCTTTTTTGCGGCGAAGAAAACCCTGTACCCTTTTGTTCGGAACACCCTGTATATATGATGTACGGGCAGCGTGGCAGCGTTTCGACATTGGCTGCGCTCCGACTTGACTTACGACGAAACGAGTTGTATACAACTTTAAGTCCTACTTCTATGTGTCTTCCACTGCGTAGAAGGTGAAGAAGAAACGATTCGAGGCGGGTGCTTCTGACAGGTTCTCCCTCTCTACAAAAGGTGAGGAAGGCATCGAGTGAAAAGTATCAAAACACGAGCACGCGTATTATACACAGCGACACATTAATGGACGCGGGGGCGCGGCTCATTAATATTGAGCCTTGTTGCTGATTCGTACTTCGGTGATAGATCTATAGTTCCGAAATCTACCACTGCTTGGCGAGTACGCTGTCGGCGTTCACCGGTATTAAATCACTCGTGAATGAGATCAGGTCTTATATGCAAACATCAGCAATCGTATACCAACACAACAAGAGCATACAGATCACGCCGTATGCGTTTCGACCAATCAAGAGCACCAACAAGTTGTATGGTACACAAAAGAGTGTATAATCGAATTTCGCGGCTGTACACGGCGAGCGAGTGTCCTAGAATGCGCCTTTTAGGCGCATCGGAGCGCCAACAGGGGGCACGCCAATCAAATGGAAACACAGAGAACGCGCGCCGTCATCGGTTGATGTGTGTGTGTGGAAGGGGGGGGGGGGTCCCCGACTCAGTGACGCCACTACTCGTAAAGTGTCGGCCATGTTTGGACTTAGACTGAAATCTTTTTTTCTTTGGGGAACGATTGTGTAAAATTTTTATCTGCCTGCGCAGTCAAGTTTTTCGGACATCGCCATTGCGACTTAGCGCGGTCGGATATTGAACACGACCACTGCGTCAACGTATACGGCCGGGACTCACGTCCAACGGACGCGTTCGGTGCCCATCTCCGTCCCAGTCGTCGCGTTGGCGTCGTAGTGCAACGACGTTCCACACACACGAAAAAAAAAAAAAGGAAGCACGACGAGCAAAAACAAAAACAGAAAACCTGACAGAAAAGCAGATAAGGCGTTTCCACCCACAGGAGAACTGACCGCATCGCATAACGAACCGCGAATACCAGCCGCGAAATAGTAACGCTGCCAAAGAAAAACAAAATCCCGCTAACAATTTGACAGCTCGGTATTTTCTTTCCCCCCCCCCCTTGTCGCTCGTGGCGACTGCCAACTGATCTTTATATCGACGTGCGCTATACGGACCCGCATGCCACTATATGCTTCCGAGCCAAACAAACACACACATACAAACACCGGGAGAACAACGAACAAACACAACCGAAGTCGGCCGCCATTGACTATATACACTCCGTTTCACCCGACAGCGGACCGTATACAGCGGGCGTTACGAGTCGCCGCAGCCAATCGCATGCTGCAAATGACCGTCACGTGACCTTCAAGACGGGGACGCAGCGACCCGCGGGGCACTTAGTCACGTGACAGAATTCCCATCGCCTCGATTGGCTGGGATCAGATGGTCGCGTGTGACGTGCGTCTGAAAAGGTCGACTGGCTCCCGAGGGGCGCCCCCCGCCCCCTTACGCCAACAATGCGCTTCCCCTTTCTCGTTCCCAAACGAGAAGTCGCGAGAGAGTCGATAAATTTGGGAGGCCCGTCGTCGACTTCGTTTATCATCCGGGGCGCCGGTGCGCCGGCGCTACGACACGTGTCCCACAGGTGTCGCCCTACGCGCTGCGGTTTCTATTCAAGTAGCAGACGGCATTCGTTTTTCTTCCTTTTTTTTTCCTCCTTTCTTCTCAAAGAACATTTTTAACCGCCGCCTGTTACGACTAAAGTCACTGGATCCCAGGGAAGTTGTGCCATTGGCTTCCCTGCCTGCTAGCCGGACAGAAACAAATACTAAGATACAGGACGACCAAAAATCTCGCAAGGCGATTGGCTGCTCGGTCTCGGTTGCCATGGCCAATCGCCATTTCGGTCCATTTAAATCTTCGAAGCTCGTAAAAAAACTTTTTCGGAACCAGCCGCGTCAAGGTCGCTATGAAGCATCATCGTATACTGCGAGAGTTCCTCGCCAATATAAGCGTCTTGGGCATTGTGCGTGCAATCAATTTATCAATCATGCTTATCTCCGTAGATCTCTTGCAATGGTATCGTTGTTCTTGCTTATTTAAAGGGAGGAAAAATATTTTTTTCAATGCTGCGAAGCACCGGCGCCGGATCGTGGTGGTTTCACCGGAGTGTGGATAAAAATAATAAATACCCGTCACCCCTCGAATTTAGATAGGCTCGCCAGGGATGGAGAGGTCAAGGGAGAAACGGCTCATTCCATGAACCAAAATGGTGACCATACGCTTAGCGATACTTTTCCCCAGATCCAGTGTTATGAATTCTTAAGAACTCGGAATCGTGCTATATATACAGCACAAAAAGGTCGCAGACAAGATACGCCATCAATATATTTTTAGTATAGTATACACTGTATTTTCTGGTCGCACTGCTTAATAAAGTGCCGCTTTTCATTAAAAAAAGTTGGTAGACAAGCATTTTTGTGTAAGTAGCACTTACATATTTGTATACAGTCGGAGTGACAAAACGCAAAGAAAAGCCCGTATGTGTGTATTATGATCAAAATATATGGGCAAGGGAGAGCAAGTTTCAATATTCTCGACCACGAAACTAACGAGAAATATAACCTCACTATCGAATTTGCGCACTTAAGTTTCCTAAAAGTAGAGAAAAAAAAAACAAAAAAACGGATGTCCAAGCACAGTTGCATGACGCACCTATGGAAATATTTCTGGAAAACAAAAAACGACTTTTACACCGGAAATTACGGTAAGAATGTTTAGTCTTTCTGTAGTTCCTTGCTAAATGCAAACAATATCTATACACGCCTCTCATACGCAGTCCCCACTAACCCACGACTATAATAAACACTTAGAAAGACCGCCTTCCCAGCACTTGGTGCTGCAATTGGGCAAACAAGGAGGCCCGGCACCCGTTAGAAAAACAAAAAGCGTTCGCAGAAAATATGGAATATATAGAAATAGAAAGCAGGACGTAGTGAAAAAAAAAAAAAAAAGATTAGATCGTTACGCAGTTTACAACCCCAGCCAGCTAGTCATCCAGACAGGCTAAACAAGCAAACAGCAGAAACAACATTTTGGTGACTTTCTCGGATGCCTGTTGGGTCAGAGCAGTATTCATAATTAAATAAACAAATAAAATTTATCCTAAGTGCCTCCGTTCAACGATCCTGGGTAACCTGGTCACGTGGCCAATCCATCTTGTTGTAACCCCCACCCCTGCGGGCGTGTATTTACCCCTCACCTCTGCTAAATCAACAAACAACCTAAAGCTTCTCTTCGTTTTTTTTTTTTTGTTGTTGTTGTTTTTCCAACAACCAGGTGTTTTGTCCTAGTGAGCGATCGTCCCCGTGCCAAACGAGTTTACGACAAATAAAAATTACCACCGGAGAAAGTGAACAAACAAAGAAAACATTCAATGTTTCGATGTTCCGTATTTTCTTGATTATAGATCCGCAAAAGCAAATTTCGGCTGAAAATAAAATAAATAAATAAAGCTTTTCCTTTTATACTCCGAGCGCGAGCTAACCCGTGCCCTCAGCTTTGAGAAGTGCATTTCTAGCGCGTGTGCTCGCTTTGTGGACCAACTTTTCAAAGCAGAGACTTGGTGCTTTCGTGCTTATGGCACGCTTAAAGGGGGACCTGCAAAAATATTCTACCGCCAGGCGGAAAGTCCTCCTCGCCCTCTTTTTTCCCCTTTCCCTTTTGTCTAACTGCATGGCCAGGCGGGAAGGAGGTCCCCTTTTGTGTGGGCATCTTCTGAGAGGATAAGCCTAGGATAAGCAGGATTTTTGGCCCCTCGCAAAGCCTAGCCTTCCGGGTGGATTGTTTTACGAAGCTGGAAGGCTGCGCCCTGGTAGTCACCCTTTTGAGCTGTCAAAAGTGTTTGGCTGTAGCCCGTGGCAGAGTAAACGCTGAAGGCCCGTTCACACTCTTGCGACCGAGTACGACCGAGAGAGACGAGACCGGTTTTAAGCCTCTTGCGATCTCTTAGGACCGGATGCGCTACAGCGGAGCTGGTCCTAAGAGATCGCAAGAGGCTTAAAAACCGGTCTGGTCTCTCTCGGTCGTACTCGGTCGCAAGAGTGTGAACGGGCCTTAACTGGAAAGCTGCGACGCATCCCCACACCAATCGAACATACTTTTCAAGCTTATTCTCGATTTCACAAATAAGGAGTGCATAACACATGCGCGAGATATGGTGGTTTCAATATGTGACCATAATTTCCATGCATTAAGATGGCGATTTGGGCCAGTTGGTTCATGATCGAAGATAGGCGCCGAAAAAAACACGGACAAGAAGAGACGTAAACACTAGCGCCAGTGTTTACTGCATCTCTTCTTGTCCTTGTTTTTTCGGCGCCTATCTTCCATCGTGATTTACATGTTCGCAAAACATTTAGTATCCTCAAAAAGCCAGCCTATCACGCTCAAACCTGTCTGAAATGGGGAACGATGGCAAAGATAAATGTGCACCAGGCGCGGGCATCTTCGCGGATCTTGGTTTTCGTACAGTGCGCATAAATTATTGTGTGCCTAACTCGCAGGATATGATGGCCAACGAAATACGAATGAAATTTATATTTACCCACCTAACAACCACTTGAGTTGAAAGGGCAGCAAGGGTGACTGTCGATATTATGGAAGTTGTAGTGGATCGTTCTTAGCTCTCCGATAACCGTACTTCACAACGATATATAGGCTAAGTTTGCTGTGAGCATTCTTGACTGAGCACGGCTATGGGAGCGCGAAACGCAATATTAAACCCCTATTGGAGAGCTTAGCGTGTTCTGTTATTGTTTAACGTTGCTTGTATCGGTGCTATAGCACGGGCTGCCACTTCAAATAATTCTTTGGGGCTCACTTTTTTTTAACATGGGCTCACTTTTTTTTTAACATGACACAGGATAGTAATTTGACATTTTAAAAACACAGGCACACTGTGCCAAGAAGTTTGCACGAACAAACTATCGGCGATTTTTCTCGTCCCTTTTTTCTTGTGAGAAGTGAATGACGTTTCAATGAGGTAATCAAATAATGTAATCAAATGAGTACAAAATTACTAAAAATAATCGATTATAAGTAATTTGATTACTTGTAATGAGTGATGTCATCATCAATTAAACGTTTTTCTTTTTTTTTTTTTACGGATAGCAAGCAGCGCAGGGATACGAACAGAGTAGAAGACGAAAGACAAACATGGCGCTGATTTACAACTGTGCCTTAATGGATTACACAACGCGTATAAATACAAAATTTGCCCCAGCCAAAAGCAAAGAAGGGAAAAAAGGACGACACGTGTTGCTGAGTCTTCTATTTTTAGCTGGGTGTCAAGACTTCATAAAACCCAACATTTCCTTCTTTTGCTCGGCGACGACCCACCGTTTCTGATGACGTCATTCAACTGTGTCTTTCGCTTGGTGTCGTCAAACCGGTTCTGGTGACGTCATTTAACCGTGTCGTTTTGTGACGACGTCATTTACCTGTCTATCGCTCGGTGAGAACCACCGTTTGTGATGACGTCATTTAACTGTGTCAACTGTAATCTCCTCAGTGACAAGCCACCCTTTCGTGACGACGTCATAGAACCGCGTTCTGTGCTTGCTGTCGACCCACCGTTTTTGATGACGTCACCAACAGGAAGACGCCCGCATTCCTTACGCCGCCGCGCCGGAGGTCGCAAGCTGTGGTACGCGACTGAGCAGTCCAGGAATGCTTTTAGATAAGATGACCGCAGAAGCCATAAAAAATGTCTGTTCTTTTTTCATTTTTTTACTTTAAAGCATTCCGCAACGAGACAGCACGTGCAAACGTACTAAAAAACACATTCAAATGCCATTTAGCTTGGCCTAGCTCAACAAACCACAATATTATTTAGAAAAGTCAGCAAGCAGGCACGCACGCAAGCGATCGCCGTGACTAAGAATAAGTGTTTCGACGTGTCCTCGTAAACAAACAAATAAAGGTTCCAAGGACCACCCTCAAGCAACACTCCGTTTCACCTTCTGATGGACCGCCGCGTACG
Organism: Ixodes ricinus; assembly: GCA_037355805.1. Lineage (NCBI taxonomy): Eukaryota > Metazoa > Arthropoda > Arachnida > Ixodida > Ixodidae > Ixodes > Ixodes ricinus. The sequence goes on from JAZHYW010048469.1 coordinate 43,073, forward strand.
CTACGAGCCAAGCCCAGCCAATCCAGCACTGCGAGCGCACATGTCGTTACTCCTGTCCCGAAAGGTCGCGTGACACTCACGCGACATTTCGTTGGCTTCCGCTGCTCGCAGCATCCTTCGCGGTCCACCCTAGGTTGAAACAGAGTAGAGGGACCCGGCCGGTCCGCAAACAGACCGCCAGACGGCTTCGCGCCACTTGCTGACAGCTCTTCAGACACACATGGACACGCGTCGGTTCGTCTGCCAAAGCCGCGTCAAAACAAAACAAAAAACGGCAACGACAACGCGACCAACGTTTCGCTTTTAGATGCTATCTGGACTCTGGAGCAACGAACCAAAAACAGACTCGATTCCGACAGCGGCCTGCTGAGGCGATTCAACTGCGACGGGCGTTGCGCGAGGAGCGTAGGTTGAATCCAGAAGGCCACCGGGGGAGAGGGTGTTTTAACAACCCTCCCCCCCTTTCCCCCCTCGTCCTCCCCCCTTCTCCTTTCCCTCTATACCCCCAAATTTTGAGCCATCGTCAATGGTCCCCCCTCACGCCACTCAAAGCGGCGTCGGCGATAGCTCGCTGCTATATCTCTCCGCCGGAGTGGATGTCGTGGTGGATCCTGAAGACTTCCTTCGGCACAGAGCCCTGAAAGGGTAGTTCATGGAGTTGTAGTGCAAGTTCGCGAGAAGACTTGTTGCGGGGGTGGTGCTGCTGAAGAGACCGAGTCAGGAAGTGCGTCGAAGAAGCCACTGTGGAGGTCCAAAATCCGGGCCTTGTCGAAGGATGCTGCTGAAGACACCTGCGGAGGATGTGCGCTGAAGCGTCCGCAAGGGTCGGGGCTGTGCTGAACTGAGGTTAGTTGGCGAAGGTTTCCAAATAGATACATTTAAAGAAACGCGCTCAACTATCGAAATATCGTTGCTGAATAGAGCTCCCCTTGCTGGAAAGTTGCGCTGAAGAAACTAGGGCCGTGCGACTAAGACTTTCAGGAAAGGTATATTGAGAGACGTAAAATTGCAAGTCTCGCTTAAGTACTCCAAAACAGTACCTGTGCGCTGAAATATGTCCTAGAGGTATGAGAAGGACTTGGTGTAGACAAACAGTGCTACTGAACAACATTGCCTAAGGAATTTAGTCATATTTTGTTCTGGGGAATCCACTTGAGGTAACCGGCTTTCAGGTAAACCGCAGTTGGTTCATAAAGATATGTGAGAGAGGTATCTGCAAAAGCGTTTCCCGGTGACGGATATCATTTCAGCACGATCCCAAGAGGACGGACGCTCCCTGAAGAGCTGCGTTGAGGAGCTATCTTGGTGTGAGATATTTGAAACGCGTGTGACAGCGTTTTAACGGCTATTCAGGATAAGCCCGAAAATACTACATGCTGAAGAATTCTAGGGAACAAAAATCTAGACTGACGAGTGCCAAAAAATTGAAGTGAATCGTCAGTGAAGGCCAAAATAAGCCTCTGGGATTGCACACAAGGACGGCTACTCATTAGGTTAATCGTGGTAAGTAGTTTTCATAAAGGGAACTTTGTTTTGTTGTTGTTTTCATCACAAGAATGTCTCTGTGAGGTGGTGTAAAAATTACTAAAGGACATACGCGAACTTCATTATCCAAATCTACAAGCACACTTTTTGTTGAGCCTATTCGCACTAAGAAAGCTATTTACAAAACCGTTTCTTCGCAGGCTTTGTTAGCAAACATTGCTGCAAAAACGCAAATTTAAATGGTATTTATAAGTGAATATTTTCTTCGGGGCGACAATTAATGACATGACAATCTCCTAGTTGTCAATGCAGCACGGAGCAGATAACCCGAACATGGCGAAGAGCGTGATGGAATGTGCAGGTGAAAGGTTCTGCGAAGATACAGACACAAATACTTTTTGAAATATCCACAGCGAACAGGCAACGTATTTCCGAGGGGAAGACTCAAGTCAACAAGCTGCAATTAATTCAGCAAGCCGGCGACGAGTGTGCTGACAGCGGCATAGCAACTGGGCAAATACGTTGAGAGCTACACCCATTGAGTACTTTACCCATCGATTACTTTTCACCCATATTTTTTACATAGTAGTACTCTTTGGCCATCAGCGTCCCCGGTAAATTATCTACAAAAGTTGAAACGTAGTACACTAAAAAAAATTAAATATATACAGTGTGAATCTATAGTACAGAAAGACAGTTGTCAAGGAAGGGTCCTGAAACTCGAATTTACTAACTTTGACGCGGGCGTGTCGGCTCTGACAGAGTGTGTGCAGTAAAGTGCCACTGTGAACATCCATCTCTCTTCAAAAAAAGCAACAAGGATCACGCATAAAGGAACATGAAACAGCATTAATTTCAACGTCTGACGCTCCCAGACTACAGCGATTGTCGTACGACGACGTTCGATGTTTTGGGGGGGGCATCGTTTCTTCCAAATACTAAAAGTGCTGCGTCACGGTGTTGTTTAGGTGACTCAGTGAAAGCTCCATAAACTCCGGACACCATGAAACCTGCGGAGGCAGAAGCCGTTGAGCACGCCGTGTGGATACTGCAGCTTCTCGAGTGACACTGAAAACACGGGTAAGCTCGGCTCGAATTCCATGCCCAATGTTTTCATTAGGTTCTAGTCATAATAATCTTTGTCTGATAAGAAATAAGCAAAACAAAAACATTTCACTAGAAAGTAAGCGGCAGGTACATGGCACAGCTGAGATTATATATCCAACTTTTTTGATAAGGCTTTAATCATAAAAAAATTAATCTAAACCCCCCCCCCCAAAAAAAAAAAAATTCTAGAAATCAAACGACAGGCATATCAACAGCCGGATCTTCTCCTCTTGTTAGCGAATGCGACTTCAATAGAAAGGAAAATTACAATATATTAGATTGCTCATCCGTCTAGTTTAACATTTACTGTGTTACTTGACATGGGTGATTTCGATGACATAAGACATGTCTGCATTTCATGTTACGTTCCTACAACAAAGCTAACGAGTATACATACCAGCAACGCCTTTGAAGTAATTTCTGTGGATAAGTCTCCTAAAGTGTAAATAGTATGGTTCCTTTCCATGTTCCCTCTTTTATAATGTTTGTTTTATATTTTCACGCGCAGCATGGGTATCTATAGTTGTTCTTTTTTAGTATGACGTGTTTATTTTAGCGCTTTCCTTTTATCACAACGCGTACACTTTAAGAAAAAGTCGGCGAGTTCACTTTCCCGCGTAACGCGGAAACAGCCAGTCAGAGTGTACAATAGAGAGATAACAGCAGCGAATGATGAAGTTCGAAATACGATTAGACGAAAACAATGCGATAAGTGCAGGGACATATGCATGACGCTTCATTTGCTCATTGGCCCCCGTACACAATGCATTTGTTCTAAATTTTAGTCGAATTTTGAGCATTTTTTTTTCATTTGCCCAGAAGTTTGTGTTGTTGGGCGTGATTGACTCTTTCCATGTCATACAAAAAATAAGCCCACAGGCCTTTTTTAGTCTTCTTTTTATATAATACAGTATGTATTACGTACACCCCCTAACAATATGAGCTGAAACAGCCGATCTAGATGTTTGCTGGGCGAACCGTTCCCACAAGCTCCAGCATTATATTTCGAATTGTCAGCCGTTCAAAGATTGAGACATGAGCCTCGCGTTCCAAGTCCGAACCAAAGCTTCTTTGAAAGACTGACATCTCAAAGGCTGTTTCAGCTCATAGCGTCCCCCGTAGTACAATCAAGATGTAACGCATATTGCTTTTAATGAGCATAGCTTGAATCGCCCATGAAAAGTGGCAAAGTAAATTGGCGCTGTACAAGGGTGTAATGAAACCTCACTAACCCTGTGTTCCAAAGTGGTGAGAGAGAGCTAGAGAACCAATAGCCAAAAGGTTTGTGTTCTCGAGGCATCTGAGGCCATCCTAGTGTGCCACAACTATCTATTCGATTTCGGTAAGAATTAGAAGCAGGTGCCTCCCTTAGAGTGAGCAATTCGATCAAACGGTAATCAAGTGAAGGGCCACTTGAATGCAAGCGGCGTTTGAAGTAGAGAGATTTGCATAAACAGTCGGCGATACAACGTACTTTAAATTGGTTGAAACGTGAACTGCATCAGTAATGTAGGTTTAGCGAACCCAAATCAAGCGAACGAGACGTAATATGAGCTTTGTCCCCTGTATTTAAGATACAAAGAGATACATTAAAGTCGAAATATTTTTATAGCGAAATTTTACGTTTGGGAGAGCAAATGCGGTCACTTTATTGTATCAACGACACATTAACCCTGAAAAAATGAAGACACTTTCCAACAGTGAAGAAAAAGAGCATCACAATCAAAATCATTTATCGATACGTTTGCCTGTATAATGTGAGTTGCTTTATTTTGACTTGATAATCAGCACAGTATGAAGACAAACACGGTAAAACTATAAAAAATGTCTTTCCTCTTGCTCGTTCAAACGCCCGTATCAAGAGGTTTCTTCCTGTTAAGTTTTAGTAAGCGTTAATGCCCGCATATAAGGTGCCCGACTTCGTTAGAGATATATTAGCCGAGAGAATATTTAAATAAAGTTTAATAAAAGTAATAAAACTCAGTGTTATCCATACCATAATGTCGAAAAAAATATTCCTAACCTTTTCAATTGAGCGGTGGTTGAATCTCAAAGACCATTTCACTCGTGTCTCGATCTTGAGGACTATTAGAGCTTATTGTAAACTCATACATTTGTTTTTACTATCCCTACTCAATATACCCTAAATAATTTAACTTAATTATTCATAGATAGCGTTCACTAACAGATGCATTGCGATGTTTGACCTTCACTTATCAAAACCCGTATCGTGTTCTGATTTCTCACATTATTTCTCAGTGTCATGTAATGTTATAACTGAGGTGCATTGTTCCCCAGTTTGTTTGCCCGCCATTACAAAATCTCCGACGGTTAACGTAGTAATACTAAATAAATATAACTTATAATAATAATCGCATATTTTGCTTTCAGATTGCAAGAACAAACTCCGAAAGGAAGTCAGCGCAACCCAAGATAAAGAGCTGCGTGAATATTAACAACAGTAACATCAGACGAAAAGCAAACAAAAAAAAACACGGAGTCAAAGAACTCCTCAGTCGCGCGTAAATCGTGCTAAGCAGCAATTATCAGAACAAATCAGCTGGTCGCTATGTTCCGCAGCAAAACTAACTACGAAGAGTCAGCCGGTCGGTTGTTGACCCGCAATCCCACGTCAACGTTTTCCGAAGGCATCGAACCATCGACGAAATACTACACCAATGCAAACCAGACAAGACGGAGCATGAAAGCGTAACGCATTCATAACGCTGCCTAAGGATAGCCTCAGTTGCGTAATCCCAGTCTGCACTGAAGATTTCACAGACTGTATTGTGTCGTTGTTATTGTGATATCCTAATTTTAAAAAATGCAGTGACGTTCGCTTTTTCTTTTTTTTAATTGAAATTCGGGGTTAAAATAAGCTTATGACGACAGACGTAATCAAAAAGAACTCCCACGCTATCGTCATATCGTCTCTATTGTACAGCTCTAAAAATACAAATTTAATGTCTTGGTTTTAGAAGCTTTTCGTTCATAAAAACCACGCAGACAGATTTGCTTTAACAAGCGTTTCTTTGGATTGTCTGTTGTTGTTGTTTTCTTGTAAAAAACAGAACAATTAGAGTTGTATTTTAGAAGAGGAGCGCGGGTCGACATTTACTGGGTTTGGGTTCATTTTAATTTTTCGCTCTGTCCGGAAGTTTCTTCACAGCGAATTTGTTTCTGTTCGCGTGCGCGGGTATTTTAGAGGAAATGCGCATACGACTTGAATAAACACACATGACACACAAGAATACAACAAAAATACACACAAAAAAGTGCCACCAATACACCATCGAGCGTACTAGTGTGACGAGGAGCATGAAACTGCAGCAAATTCTCATCCTTCTATAAAATACTGCGCGACAAAAAATCGACTTTAAAAAAAAAAACGGCAAGAAACACGACAATTTAGAAAGCAAGCAACAATATAAGCTTGGCTTGTCGTGATTAAATTTGTCTAAAGAGTTAGCGACTGCACAAGCTTTTTTTTTTAATATCGATTGTACAAACATAGTAAACAAACTTTTTTTTTCATTTGCTACGAAAAGATTTACGTCAGAGTACTTTTTTTATATTTAGCTGAAGAGGTTTTTAATGCTAGACTTTACGGACTAAGTCGAGAAAATTCCAGGTACGATCATTTTGATAGAAGCTTCGAACTACACTACCTAAGTGAACTTTGAAGGCCACACAAACATACACGCACAAAAAAAAACGAATTCAACATTAAAGTATTTTGTCTGGAGGAAGCGTTAATTTCGAATGAATGCACCTTCGAAGCGAAGTCAAATAAGTGGCCCCGAATATAAACTTCTTTTTTTCTAGTTTAGTGACTGCATAGAGTGCAGTACCGTCCCACTGAAATATCAGTCTCGTCACATCCTTTGTGAAACATTTTTGCGACGTCGTAGGACATTGACTGACGCCTAAGGGTAGACAAACATCAGCTCGCCTTCAAACCCCACGAAAGGTAGCGAGGCAACCGTAACATCAAAATTAGTAAAAAAAAAATTGTATACGTAGTTTTAAAAAGACAAGCGTTATATTTAGACACCCCGGAAGACGTTTTGACGTATGTGATATTTAGGCGACTGCGAAGACGCCCCACTGTTAATATTGGACGGGCGTCTGACGCGCGTGCGTGAACGAACACAATTTTAAGGGACAAATTTGAAGCGGTCAGACGCAACAAAGTTCGAAGCGTCTGCTACCTGCCGCCAAATATTAGATCGCTAAACCAGGCTGGGAACTTGGCTCGACCTCTATAGAGCGACGCTGTCAACGTCAAAACAAGTGCTGGTACTCGCACACACTTTATTCGGAAGCCATACTCTTAAACTATCGAGAATAAATATAGAATATCATGTTTTAAACAAGTATAATGGGCTTATAAGCCTGTCATGCTTATTTGAGAACACCAATCGTAATTATCTTTATTATTTTGAGCATTGTAGCTCTAGTTGAGACTAGGTTGGACCTGCAAAACCGTAAAGCCCACGTTAAACGTCGAAATATTGATTCCAAAACCAACACATTTCAGTCACTGTCCTACGCTTGCTAAAGTCAAGTAAAAATATAAATAAAAAATAGTCTTAATTCCGCCAGTTGCAAACTCCAGGGTGGAAACATTTTTCACCAAAAAATTCAAAGGCCATACAAGGCCCCACTATTTTCTCAAGGCGAAAAGAAACACTCACGTACACGCGAGCAAACAATCAAAAATATAATACATCAACGAGGCACCACGATTCAAGCTACCTACCCACAACCCATTTGCTTTTCAACCGTAAATAGACCAAACTAAAATCCTAACAAAGACTGTCGTTGGTTAGAATCGCGCAAATAAAAGGCCAAACCACGCCCCCCCCCCCCCTAAAAATAACTCGTCAAAAGTTTAAAATCATTCCCCAAACAGGTACGAAAGCACTGATCCGACACTTCCCTAAAAGAGATCCCTAATCCCCACGACACAAATCTCGCCTGTCCCAAAACGTTCGTTCAAACGTCAAACCGACCCGCACATTTTAACAATAACGGACACTGCACGAATCGGAGAAGCGTATTTGGTACAAACTCCGAAAAGAGGGAAACAAAAGAGAGGAAGACAGCGAAAAAGAAAGGAGGAGGGAAAGAACTCGTCCCACCTCCGCCTGTTGCTTGACGCTTCCACAGGTGTCCCTTCGCGGAAGACGTATCCGCGCATGCGCACGACCCGTACCCTCTCCCTTTTAGGTGAGGCCCGAGCGCTCCTCTTCGTTTAGGAGCATCCCACATCCCGCACCTGGTCCGGATGCTGGATAAAGGATGCGACAGAGCAAGGCAGCGCTCCATCCCGCCTGACGCGCGGAGCAGACGACGCGCACACTGTCCAAACTAAGGTTCGCAAAGAAGAAACTCAAAAAAGCTACGTTAATAACGTTAGCGAACACGCTAAGCTTCGTCTTTTGTTAACCACCGACTATCATTCGTTACTGTTACTGTTGTTAATATCGTTCGTCAAACTTGTCGCGGTTCCTCAAATCGAACCCGGGAGAACTCTGATGAGTTTGTCGGCGTCGCGGACAACGCCGAACGCGACGTTTGTCCGCTGTCGCTGCCGTGTTTGGCACGCTGCAAGATAGTGAGAACTTTTGCTTCGGAGCGACTGACGGTGCTGTTCTGACTCAGGACGCCGGAATGAGACTCAACTGGCTTGCGTTGGTGGCGGTGAGTTGTGACTTCTCGCTATTTTTTTCTCTGCACGTTTGATTGTATAACAGTATGCGCGGCATTCACCCTTATATCTCTGCCGGTGCTTAAAATGAAAACACCCTTCCTGCTTTTGGGAAGTGGATAGCTTGGTGGCGATCTTCGGTGGAGTGGTTCTCGCGTGATCTTAGAAACGCAGAAAGTTATGGGGAAATTACGCTACGGGGTGTCTGCGTTTAAGGAGTAAGGTTTGAGCCTTACCATAATCTTTGGCAAAAGTAGCATGCCTTACAGCGTGAAACCAATGCAGTGGTGTGATTGATCCCAGTTATTGTAGAGCACGTTTTGGAGCAGCTAGAAGCTTATTTAGAAGCGGCAATAAGAAATTTGCGAGGAGAAGCGTACGCTTTATTATTTTTCACGCGACTGAAAATACAATGTTAAGATTTTCGTTGACCTGTTCACCTAAAAAGAAAGCCTTTTTACGCTTTCCTTGTTGAGCTATTCATAACCCTTTATTGCACAGTAGATCACTCAGATAGACATTTAGTTTCGCTTAAAAGCACAAGACACAGCAAAGTAGAAACAATGTTTTTGGTGATAAAGGCCGATTGCAACATATAATTTTAAAGTACGCTTTGATTTTGTTTTAAATACTGCATGAAATTACTTTTTACTTTAGGTGTGGAATCAAAAGTAAACCAAATATTACTATAATGAAGTAAGCTGAGTAAATTAATTAGAAATACTAAACTAGATGTATTGTTCAAGCTCTGAAAGTTGCATAAAAACTGTGAAATTCTTCATTTAGTTCGAAAACAACAAAGCTTATTCACTTTATGATGCACATCATTTGCATCGGAGATGTAGAGTTTTATGATAATTCATACTTAGCGCATGGATGGTAAAAATTACCGTCGTAAAATATCCAGCTGAAGTCTCCAAGACAGTTCCCACTTGACGAAGAAGGGCATGTATGTTATGCTGTGTTGGATCTTGTTTTTGGTGTATTTCTTGTCATTTCTAAAATTCAAAACATCCACAGCAAAACCGAATTTATTTTTAGTTTGAACTTTGTCTACTGTGGCCTGGAACAGTTGCTGGCTCAATATTGAGGTGCTAACCTAAACGAGTGATTTGACATACAGAATTACAAGTACTATATTTATAAGTTATTGTACATAAAATCATCGCTTCCCTGCTGTACCCGATCAAGGTTGTTTTTTTATGAATATTTTTAGTGTATTTAAATATTCATCCTTAAATCCCGATTAAAAAAAAGGTTTTGTCCAATTACACGTTGCACTTGCCAGGAAATCGCAGTATGTCACGTAGACTCAAACACGCACCGCGGTTTCATACAAGAAAGTTTACTGCAATGTAGAATCGGCGCATTAATATTCACCAAGTCCGTTTTATCTCATATTTTTTAAATGCTGGACGCGTGAGTGTTTACCATCTCGCTCTGGAAGTGTGCTTTTCCCCTGAACGCGTAGCTGCACGGCGGCGAACTAATGCACGCATGGTCACAATGTCCACTCTGCTGGGGCCGCTCCTCCGCAATGCACCGGTGCGCGGCAAGAAGCGCACTCAACGAAGCAAACTAGTTAGTCCTGCGCGATTAGTGGATGTTCAGTTCGAAGAGAAATTCGAAGCGAATAGTGGTTTTGGCCGAATATTTTCAATTCGAATATAGAATAGCTTTTCCACGCCTTTCACTAGCGTTGCAACATGGTTAAACAACAACCCGTGCTGAACTCAGCAAAGTTTAATCTATATTTATGAACTGTGACCTCAGAAGGCCTGATGTCTTGGGATGGCAAGTAAACGACAGATTTGAGATAAAATGAATCCTATAGAGATGGCCAACTATACCCAATTGAGTGAATTTGCAAATCTTGCTATATAAATTATTCTTTATTTAATCTCGAGTTAAACGAAATAATCGCGCATGATGAACGCAGGTTGTAAGGGCATCTCTGCTTAACATAACAGTCAGTTTATTTTTTAAATATTTACTACAATGTAGTTATACACATTCACAAAGGTTTAATTTGTTTTAAAATACACCCGGCAAGCGTGCACCATCCCGCTTTGAATGTATGCTTTTCTTCTTGAGCACGCAATTGCGATATTTCTGTTTTTCCGAGTGTATATCGCTGCGGGTTACCCGTTGAGTGCGCTTCTTACCAAGGCCCGGTGTAATGCAGAAAAGCAACATCCCCGGAGATCGCTTCCGCGGGTATTGCGGGCACAACGGGGCTAACCCGACGCAATCAACACTTCGAAAAACACGAGTAGTGCAGTTCTTCTCGAAGCGAATATCAAATAGCGTATTATTCGAAACAACTATTCGAAATTTCAAATATTCGCGCAACCCTACAGCGAATTGACCCGTTGGAACGAAGAACGAACAATGAGCGATATACGCGGAAATTCCCAAGTCCACTCAAAAACGTACGCACTTACTTTTCTGCGAAGGACGAAAAAAAGCCAATTGTTGCGAACAATGCAAGCGTCCCAACGAATTATGAAGCTCACAATACGATAAGGCCCGAAGTTGCGATGTGCGCAGGTGCAATGCGCATGACATTTCACTTTCTCAATGTTCCTGAGCACATATCTCAGTTTTTCAGGTTTAATCGCATTCTGAAGTTCATCATTCACTATTATTCAAGTGTTTTCCGTGGTTCGCTGCCTCTGTCTTCTACGGGAAAGTGAACAAGCATACTTTTGGGAATTTACACTCAGTGTTCGATACGACGATCAACTCCCACATAACGTTATTCAAATTGATAATAGTGAGTTTTCGTAGATGATTTTCGCTGTCTCGCAACGCTCTCCGCAACCCGCTACGATACCCTGAACTCTACAGTCAAAACCATTGGCGCGCAGGCGCAGTAGCGGCTTCTTCGTTGCGGAGGGCTTAGCGGAGGGGGAAACACGGTCTACGACAACTCCCGATTAAACTTGCAAGATTTGCACGAACATACCGCAACGATCCGGCTGTGTTGCTTATACTATAGGGTTTCGTGTTTTCGGGGTTCATTTTTCGGGGAATTCGGGGCTTGTTTTTTGGGGGATTTATTCTTCCAAGAAATTCGGTGTTTTTCGGTGTCAATTTTCGGCGTCGGACAAGAAACCAGTATTTATCAGGCCTTATGTTGAGGAAACAGGAGGTGGAATAGACCCTTTCACAAATTCAGTGCCACCTAGAGGTTCATATATCAGTCTACATTTTTGGATGCTAATGGTGGTCTATATCTAGTAACTATTCATCAACGGGAGACGTGGAAAAGTTAGGGTGTTCTTCGCTCTACAAGCTTTTCTTTATTTGTTTAATTTCCGATAGTGTCAAGAAACTACAGCTATGCACGAGGCGCTAAGTTTCGTAAAACTATAATAATAATATTAATAAATAATAATAATAAATTATAAACTTTATTTATAAAATTTATAATTTATAAATAAAATTTATATGCAGGCATATCAAAGCTTGCAGAGGGATTGTATGATGACGCCCAAAATTCAAAAGACCGTTATCGTGATTCCACAATGTAAGACAGAAAGTCGAACTCTAAAACACAAAAAAGCATGAAAGAAGAAAAAAAAAGCACGAAGGAAAAGAAGAAAAAACACGACAAGCGTTAAGCGAAAACAAAGTAAGAGGGGGGAAAAAGGCGAAACTAAGTTAAAATTAACTTAGCTAATTACAGTTCTAAGCTTGAAGCATGCAGACACAGCGAAGAGATGCTAGATGAAATCAAAGTTGGTGCACTTGAGTTCCTTCTTCAGTTGTTTCAGTGATGTAATGTCAATGAAAGTGTCCGGGAGGACGTTGAACAAACACGGAACGTAGTAATCCCGAGTGCATTTACCTGGTCGAACAAATTGGGACTATAAAACCAGGAACGCGACGAAGTATTCGGGGAGACTGAAATGCTGTTTTAAACTCATTTTTTCCAAAAGCTACGGAGCACTACCGTTTGTAAAAAAAGAGAACGCAGATTAGGCAATTGAAGACTTCGAAAAAATATCACTGTTGCTGGAAAAGCTAGAATTATATGCAACGCTTGTCAGGATTACTTTCAATAAAGAATTAACTTTGGACTAACAACGACCAGAACAGTTGCCAAACACCGTAACACCGTATCGAAGGATACTGTAAGCAAGCGCATGGACGATTATTATTCTGATACCGACTGGCATAAAAAATTAGTATTATAAAGCATACAAATAATAATAATAGCAATAATAATAATAATAATAATAATAATAATAATAATAATTTTATTTATTGTGTCCAGTAGCAGCCGAAGCGTAAGCACTGGTGCACTCGTTAGTAGTAAAACAAGCATACAAACAAATAAAGAATAAGAAAGATAAGAAATGCAAACAAAATAGAACAAAATACTCAGTGGTGACTACATATATACACCAACCACATGCATGGCGCAAGCACTTTTTAAATTGACACAAATCTCTACTAAAAATGTCTATATCAGATGGGTCTAGATGGTTTAAATAGTTCTGAATGCGACCCGATGGTGACATAAAGTTTGTGGGGTCAACGCGGAACGTGCTGTGATTTCGAACATTTCTTCCAGGTATATGATAGAGCACAGATGAGACTAATGAGCTAATATCCAAGTAACAGTGTATACATTTAGACAAATACACAAGGTCGCGCGAACACCGTCTAGTTGCAAGTTCAGATATCTGTAATGATTTCAGCACTTTAAGGTATACGTATGAGTCATATGAACATCTAAAATGATAAATTCTAGCGAACCTTTTCTGTATGCGTTCTAAATATTTTGAAGCAGTCATACTAAGACTGTTCCAGATCACTGAACAAAAATCATGTTTTGGGAAAACTATGCTCCGGTAAAGCACGAATAAAAGATATACGCTCGAAAACCTTTTTCTAAATCATGAGATTACACCGAGAAGTCTAAAACAAGAGCTCACAACATGCGACACATGCGAGTTGAAAATAACTTGATGTTAATGCAAATATTGCAAGCGTGCTGCGAGCTGGACAAAAATAACAATAATAATCCCTGGAGAGGGGGTAACAAGGGGGACGAAGGACAAACACAAATCTCCAAACACTGGTGCGCGACTGAAAGAATCCGCCTGGTCTTGGCATTGAACCAGGGACCTCTCCATTTCAATCGCGCACCTGTCACCTAGCTGTGTTTGGAGATTTGTGTTTGTCCTCTGTCCACCTTGTTCCCTTTCTCTAGAGATTATTATCGTCATTCTTGTCCAGCTCGCTTCCACTTTTGCATTAATTGCGTTAACATCATGAGTAGAAATCAAGCCGTTCACCCTTGTTGGTGTTAGACTGGTGGCGACTGTTGAAACCCGTTTACTCTACTGACGTTTGACTCCTTGTTAGCTCAGTCGGTAGAGCGCTCCACTGGAAATGGAGAGGTCCCTGGTTCGATACCAGGACCAGGCGGATTTTTTCAGTCGCGCACCAGTCCCCTAGCTGTGTTTGGAGATTTGTGTTTGTCCTCTGTCCACCTTGTTCCCCCTCTCCAGGGGTTAATATTCATAACACTCGTTCCGAGGACTTACATGGCATCCTCAAATGCGTAGCGCAGATAAGCTTCTAAGTCTCGTCGCGGTGACCACGAACAATAACACAGCGAGCTTATCATCTGGAATGTTCAAGATCCGCATAAGTGCCTGTCTTCAATTTCCTTCTTCAGCATGCACCAAAAAAGCCGCCAATAGCATGTACAGATGGTATATACACTTAGGCGATGATAGTTATCAAAGAATTCGTGAAAGGGTCTATTTTCCGACCTCAAGAGTACATGCTCGTGGCCCGAATCTTTGGGGAAACCTTACCGATGAAGAGAAGAAAACAAAACAAAATGTGTAGTTTTAAAAAAAAAAAATAATATTTTCGCGGGTAGTTTAGTAGGGCTGCGTTCCGGGTCAACGGAAAATAAAAGCTGTAACTGAAGAGTTCTTCCCGTAGAGCTTAGGTTTTTCTTCTTCGAGGATTCCATTAAAATCTGTTTTTCCCGATTTCGATGAAACCAATTCAGTGGTTAATTTTCAAAGTTTTTGGGTAGTTACCGAAAACACGGAACCCTCCAAGTTTTACTGAATTTTGTTTTCTTTAGTTTCGCTATTAAGGAAGTGAAGTTACCTTCGGCCGCAATGTTGGCGCAAATCGCTCATATTTCGGTGAAACGCGGTGATGTAATCGGGTAAGTAGTTTGGTGCAGTTTGGCGGAAATATCTTGGATATCACATCACTGTCGCCATTGGATACAATCATTGTCGCCACAACATCGGTACTTTTTTTTTTTTTGCGATGGGGTAAATTAGTGCGGTTTGTTGAATTTTTGCCCGATTAAGTTTTACAGAGATTACTGTATAACTATATAGCGTCGTTGAAAGAATAAAGATAGATAACGTAGGAAAACAAACGTAGCCTAACATGAACCTCCGTAACGTAATCTAGAAATCCATTACACTTTTTTAAAAATATTTGACGAGAGTTTATTATGCTGGTTTGAAAACAATTGCGCCTTCAATTTCAGACAACAAGTATTTCCCTCTAGCTATAGTGTACGTTACAAAGTTAGTGGCTCACGATCGAACTTTCTTGTCCATATTCACATAACGAAATTGCCCAGAGCACTTTCTGGGGAAAGCGATCCCATTAAATATATGACAGCGAGGCACAGCGCTTAAATAAAGAATGTATAGTTATAGAAGTGTTACTAGACTCCGAGAAACGATACGATGCTACTCCTCAACAGACCCCCCCCCCCCCAAATAGCTCATTGCCAGGCTGGTCCGACACACAAACAAAATAAATAGTCAAATTGGGGGCGGTCTTTTTTAGATGTCCTCGTCTTGGCGCTTCCAGGTCCGTTGATTTCATTGTTCGCAAACCCAAAAAGAAAACGGATACGTCGGTTGCTCTCGGACTTCATATAGCGTGCACAGAAGCAGTCAAACGGCAACATATACTCTACAATACTGCCGTCTGACGAAGGTTCAACGACACGCTGAAGACATTCTTGGGCTCTCCGCAGATCGCACGAACCCTTCGCCATCTCTATCCAGGCCAATGCGTCAACTTCAAACTATGAGTGGGCCAAAATCCGAGAACAAACACTACCGACGCATAGCGACTGCGAAGAGGGAGACCCTCAAGAGTTGAAGTCGAGAGCGTACGGTTTGTTTCTTTCCCGGCCCAGCGCCGATCAAGTGTGTACTTTATTACCGGAAACTGTCGCCGCATTACCCGTAGTGCGTGACACATTACGCGGCGGTCCGGATAATGTAAAGTTTCCACCGTTCGTTCACGACGACTCCCGCGGTCCATTCTAATAATCGCCTTCAGCGAGCCGCCATCTTTGACTATCTGGGCTCTTGAACACGGTTCTGATGTTCCGCGTTAGCTTTCTTTTGTGGAGCTACTAGAAGTAAAGATTGGGCGGGAGTTCGGATTTAGGTTCAAAATAGATTCGAATGAAGCGAGTTCTCGGTTAATTCAGTTTTTATGCGACAGATGAGACCATTGAAGGAAAAGTAAGTAGTCTCCTCTTCAGCATTTTTACAAAGAAACCGTACGCAATCGCGACTAAAATTCGAAGTAATCAAAAACTATCGTTGTATTTGAAGAGACCTCGTACAAGCGGTGTAAAATATATATATGAAAAGTGTTAGTGTTTTTTAAAGAAACACTACGCTCAAGAACTGGCAGAAACGGAACAATCAGAGGGCCAGTAAATCTCGATATTCATAATATTTTTTCGTGACCATTTGTATTTAATAAAAATATAATCTTCGTTAAGTGCTTGCATATTCCTACTATGTTCTAAAATAACCACGCCTCCCCCCCCCCCCCTCCTTTTTTTTTTTAAGAAACCACGCAATATTTGCGTTGCAAGGTTCCTTTCGAGTTAGGAACAATTCCGAAACATGCTTCTATTTCCGACGTCGATGTTGAAATGCACCTGCTTCACACGGTGCTATCTCACTTGCGATTTCGCAAACCCAAATTTCGCTCGATGGTGCAAAAAAAAAAAAAAGCGTGGTGGAAGTTGTAGTGTTTACTGTCGAGCCTCTGAAATGCGCGAGCGAAATCGCACCATCTGCATCGGTCTGTTACAGAATCGCTCCTAACTCAAAATATGACTCGCAACGTAAATTTCCGCTATTCTCTTTCTTTATTTTTATTTTGTGCCACACGTGTTTAATAAAACACTCAAATGACCCCCTTTGTTTTGTTTCTTTTTGTGGGTTGGGGGAGGAGGGGGAGAGAGTTGAGTGTTTCTTTAAGCTCACCCCACTTTCGATGTGTGCCACAAGGCGGACATTCTTAAATGACGACACAGCTTGACGCCGGTTCTAGCCCGATTGTTTGAGGAACCTTCTTCGGTAGCCCGTGTGCGTCGACGGCGTGTTTGCCAAAGCGGACTTCGACCCGTCGGCGACTCCTCCTCCTGAGCAGCGTCAATCATCTTCGAGTCCGCGTGTTAGCCTCGACGACACGGTTGTTGTCACTGACGGAATGAAAACGACAGGGAGGTCTTCCTGTCGTCCCGCCTTCCTTCAGCGCCGCCGTCACTAGCAGGATGAGAACTGCTAGCCTCCTCTGTACTCACAAAGCCTGGCCATTCGACGACGGAGCCATAGAGTGCCCGGTCGCAGATTTGGAGCGCGAGGATCTGGTAGCACAGAGCATCAAAGAGCCATTTCTCGGGGAACCTGGACAACAGCGACCAGCTTTTGCAGCGGCGAGGACCCCAAACACACTCGTTCCCTCGGGAGAAGTGTATTTCGGCGTCTCGCCGCAACGGGGCGCCAGTCACGTGGCTCTCCTCTCATCCGTTGTCTGCCGCTCCACCTTTTCTATTTCGGCGGCCGCTTCTCGTGGCGATCTTCCAGGATTTGTCAGTATATAGGAGGCTATTATGTTATAGTATTCCGGGCATCAGCATAACAACAACCCACTCGAGAGAAGAAATGGCATACAATATCGTGCGACTTGGGCGTAAATGCTGTTACTAAAGAAGACGTCTCCGAAGGAGACAATCGTTGGGTAATTGTACTTTTTTTATGTTTCGAGTTGAATTTTGTAGTGATATGATGAGCCCAAGTAATTTCGGAGCAGCCAGTCGTAGATGTTGAAGAAGTGAGAAGGTGTTTTAGAGCACATGCATCGGGCTCGATAGTTCGACTGAGAATTGATGAGTTTGGAAAGAGTTTTGTTTCAACTTTTGCCAATGGCCCGTGCAAAAAAACAAAAAAAGTACGCCTGATTTTTTTTTTGTATTTTTTAATATGCTTTGTTACGGTTACTCAGGCAACATCATTCACTGAAATGGCACCCCGCTTGATTTCCGACTCCAAAAACACAAATTTAGTTTGTTTGTTCTTTAGCTTTGTCAAATGTCTCGGTTGTGTTAGCGCATCGCTGCTCGGAGCACGGGAGACGAAAGGTCGCGCTGCAGAACCCGGGGATCTTGGGTTCAATTGTTCGATCCCCATCCCTGACCGTTTCGAGCACGAGCATTGTACCGGCGTGCGGTGGTGAATTACTGCCGCCTTACTCACGCTAAAAGAGCCATGAAACGTTTGTTTCTACTTTGGCTAAATACTACTTAGAATCACTCCCCAACGTTAATGACCAAATAAACTTGCCCTAGCTTTTTTTTTTTTTTTTTAACAATGGCAGTCGCTAAAAAACAAAATTGAGAAATATGCTCATTGTTTATTCCCTCAACTCGGAGCCAGAACAAGCGGCCACGTCACGTAGTTATTACAATCAACGCTAGAGGCTCAGCTGGCGCTAGTGTCTACGGGACTTCCGGTTGCAAATTGAAGCAGACAGCAAGCAGTCTACTTTCCCAGTCTTCCTGTGTATTGCTATGGGAAACGTACGTGATATTTTCTCTTCGCCGGGGAGTAATAGAAATTACCGTAGTTTCTTTACTCGTAACGGGTACTATGTAGCTTCATTCATATAATAAAAGTGAAATTTATTTAGTTAATGGCTTTTTTTTATTACTGAGCGATGTTTAAGTCAGCGAAAATTGAGGCCCAGGTCAATGCTGTACAGCATGATATGTCAATACAAGCTATCATTTCAAGCAAAAAGAACAACAATCGTATTTATTTTAGAGCAACAACACTCGGTTACTGCTTTATTTTGATTACACATGCACAGTTTGTTACTAATCCAGTGCGTGCTCTTCGTTCCGTAACTCCATGCTTTGTTCTTGTCGTCTGTTTTGATTGTTTGATTTGGCATATATTAGCATCCTTCTGGGGCTCTGTCAAGCTGATTCACTCTGTGTGCCAGGTGCGGATCCAAGGGGGGGGGACGGGGCGGCCACCCCCCCCCCCCATAAACAAACTCAACCCCCCCCCTCCCCCTTCTCAGAGCACAATTTGGCATGGGTGGACCCCCCCGAAATAAAACCGACTACCGGCCTGCCAGGTGGTAGAAGGCTCGGTACTTAAGGCCGAGGGCTCAAGGTAGGGTAGGTTGCACCCTAGCAGGCACACTTGTACTCTGAGCTTGGAGAACCACTCCGTCGCTTCAACCGAGACTGAAGTCCGTGGCGGCGGTTTGCCGTCAGCGCAATGTGGTTCTGCGGCGGCTAAAACAAAAGGCACAACCGGAGTCCTGTTTATGTTACTTTAGAGTTCCCCCCTCCCCCCCCCCAAATTTTCTGCCCCCCCCCCCCCCAAAAAAAAAAACGGAGTTCTGGATCCGCCCCTGCTGTGCGCTTCATAGCTTTGACTATACGCGTAAATACGTGCCCTCTAATAGCAGTCTGTAACGTCAACACGTATTATACATGTGTGTTGGGCTATTTTAACGCAGTGTTCAACGCCATGAATTCTAAAGAAAAGCGCTCTAACTGACACATATTTTTGTACATCCGATTGTAAAACGTTCCAAACTTTTTCCTCTGTCACAACACTAAGCAATACTTGCTCTTATAATCGAGCGCGAAGAGAAAACGCGTTTGCGTTTTCCCATAGGAATGCATTACCGGAAGTCATATCTAGACTGGTTGCTATCTGCTTCAAAATGCAACAGCACACTAGCGCCACCCGAACCTCTATCGTTTATTGTAATAACTGTATGGGCCACGTGGCCTGGTACACATCCTATGCCGCCAGCGTTAGAGCCACTAAATGAGCTGCACTAAATAAGCGTAGCTTATTTAGTGGGCACTAGCCAGCATCATAGCCACGCGCTGGGGTTGGCGAAGTAGAAAAGCGTGCTGAGCGCCAGGCATTGTAAGAGTTCGGCTATTGTCATCACCGCAGTCGTTGGACACTAGCCACTACCCGAGTGTCCACCGAGGCATTCATTGTTACGACCCGAAGTCGAGTGATCACGCAGTTCTCGTGTCCAATCCACGAGCCGCGCTCGACTGTCGTCAGACGAGGGGTTTCGATACAACAATCCCGTCATCAAGCTTTGCGATCGCAAGACTGAAACGAATAGTTCCCTTCTATCCTCGCCATTTCACCGCAACCAAGAAGCTTCTGAATCAGTGGCAGTCCGTGTGAATATACTCGGGCCAGACTAGGACCAGCACGCCTCTGCAAAGTGGAGAACATTTCAACCCGATATCGTTTCATGACCCTTTTAAAAGCACCAGGGTAGCAGCGGTATACTGGACCGGATAAATTCCTCTCATCTACAGCGGAAACACCGGACGCCCACCGGGGTTAACTTCCCGCTGGCTAAACACACACACAGCACGATCTTACAAAGGTCCCCACCTTTACAAGGGCATTGACATGGTGTTTCAAATAACTTGCGCCAAGACTTTAAAAAAAAATTGATGTACCTTTTGCATGTCGAACCAGTGCAGTATTCTTCACAGTCCGATTGAGCACGTCAAGACATTTATTGCAATGTGCCAAACTACCAAATAAACACAGTTTGGGTAAGTTACCTTCGAAATGCAATTTTCTCAAGTATGGTGGACGGCCCAGGGGATCCCATGGGCTCAGGGCTCGCGCTACAGAGCCCAGGGATATCCGGGGCTCAAATCCCACCCCTTCGATCTCTGAAGGGTTCAAAAAGGTAGTCTGGTATATACTCCGTTTCGTCTTGCGATGGACCGCCACGGACGCTACCAGCCATCCCAGCCAATCAAGCACTGCCAACTTATCACGTGACAGAGCGCTCTACGCGTCGTTGTGCGTCTTCTGAAGCCCACGTGACACTCAAACGTCATCAGATTGGTTCCAATGGCTCCTAGCGTCCGCTGCCGTTCATCGGAAGCTCGTTGTCAGCAGGCCGTCAACGGCTGCGCTATGCTGGTACGACTTTTACACACACAAGCATTTCCCAGCTCGCCATACGCCGGTCTATGTCTCGTGTTTGTTTTCCCAGCATGAAAGCGCGAGAATGAGTGAGAGAGAGAGAGAGAGAGATAGAAATTGAAATAAAAAAGAAAGAAACACTCG
Organism: Ixodes ricinus; assembly: GCA_037355805.1. Classification (NCBI taxonomy): domain Eukaryota; kingdom Metazoa; phylum Arthropoda; class Arachnida; order Ixodida; family Ixodidae; genus Ixodes; species Ixodes ricinus. The sequence goes on from JAZHYW010048469.1 coordinate 63,833, forward strand.
CCCACGCAGTTTCATTCGAATGAAAAGAGCTTCTGTCAGTCTTTCTAAGGCCCCGCCACTCGCAGTTCGCTCCCTCCCCCTTTCCAAACTTCCCTTCCCCCAGTCCAAGGTTGTCAGAGATAGAAATCTCGCGGTGTCGGTCGACGGCACCATAAAATGCGGGAACGTGGACCCGTCTCGCTACAATGGGCAAAAAAAAAATACTAGATGAAAAACAATCGAAAGTTACGACCGCTACAGTAGTAAAAATAACAATGACGGATTCATTCATCGCGTGCACGTGGGTGACAGCTCACTGCAACGCCTGTTGTCAGCTGTTTGTATGACCGGGTCACGTGGATACGTCTGAATGGTGAGCGTGATCATGCGTACTTTTTTTTAATACAGAATTGTTTTTTTTACTGATGCAAACTCTGAATTAGCTTTGGAAAGGGATGCATGCCACTGTCGAAGAGAGTTTGCCGGCTGCCAAACGCATGAACCGCAATTCATAAGATTGTCATCCGTATTTTCGCATCGCCAGCCTTCATCATCGCCTATAACACTGTCAAAATTATTTCAAGTGCACAGTCGAGGAATAATGCATAAAATGCATGCAGATCAGAAGAGTTTCAAGGTTACCAGATAGGTGGCGCCAGCAAGCTCTCATCGGAAGCAGCTGTAATGCAGTCAATCGCACTTGCTCCACGAGGGGTAACTTTAATGCCCCCCTCCCCCTTTCCTGCTTCACATGTGCTTCGGGTATCTATCAAATATACGAAGCCTGTAGTTTTCGATGACGCTACTCAAGTTTATTATTCAAATCATATGTTTATTATCGGTAATTAAACGCTAATTAACAAATATTAGTTATTGTGACGATTAGCCGCGTATATCATGTCCCTCTGGCTGTATAACTGCACCTGCATAGACGGCATTAGTATACAGGGTGTTCCAACTAACTTGTGTCCAAACTTTAAATATAAATCTTGTGGACGCTTTGCATGTCGATCCAATGCAGTATTCTTCACAGTCCTATTTGAGCACGTCAAGATATGTATTGCAATGGGCCAAACTGGCATATTAGCACACGTTAATTAGCTATATATTTAAATGTTAGTTTGTGGACAAACACTCCAATACGAAAGTTGTAGAGCGTGATCAAAAACATTCTCCCGCGCGGTTTCCATAAATGTAGCCTTTGTGTGCCTAATTGTCTAATGTTTTTTGAGCTTTAAAGAAAGCTTAAAGGGTAGCTGAAGCGGTTTCAAATTAGATTAAAAACACTCGATTTTTTTTAATCCCACTTCAAGCATCATGAATATCACACAAAAAAAATTAGTATATTTGATGCCCGTCTTACCTGAAAAGACGCCTTTGAAGTCGCGTTGAAACTAAGCCCCTCCGCGGTAGCGAGAGAAAGGAGTAAAAGGAGAAGGTAAAAACATCACGTCACAAAATGACTCTCGCGCGTGCTGGCTCGGTTCGCAGAGGCGAGCGTCGTGCATCATCGATACTTGCTGCGACTGCATGTAGCTGAGCTAGTTGGTAAATCATGCTTCTGAAAGATGACAGCTGAACGTATAGCAAGATACACGAAGAGAGCGAAAGAAAAGAGACAAACACACTGCTGGACTAGCAACCATTTACTGAAGATAAATCTTTTCTTCTTCCACGCCCATTAGTTTCGTATCCCGGAAACTAATGGGAGTGGGAAAAACAAGAGGTTTGTCTTCAGTAGATGGTTGCTAGTCTAGCAGTGTGTTTCTTCCAAGTATATCTTTCTACCGAAGAGGCAGGCACCTTAGCGAATCCGAGGAGCTCTCGCGAAGCGGAGACGAAACGAGGTAAGGATTGCCAGTTGATCATTCTGCGAAGGATGCACCTTTTATGACGTCACTGCTCGATCAACCAATGACGTTCGGCAACAACAAACAACTGCACGATTTACAGTTGTTTTTTTCACGTTTAGTGTTGTTTTGAGGACAAATTATGGTGATATTTAGATCCTCCAGGAAAACATTCCAACTGAATATCGATATTCAGTTGCAATGTTTTTTCACTTTGCACTGAGCTTACTGGCACTAGTGGGACCCAGTGTACACTCGCTACGCCACGCCATTGACCAAAAAACCCTCTTTGTTGCGGTGTATATGTCAAGAACAAAAGCGAGTGTTTTCTTTCCATCTCTCCTTCGCAAAACGCGATGACGTTGTTTGGAGGTCGTAGTGTCTTCCAGTGACGATACTTGGATGCCGCTCATAGATTGGACCCGAGTATTGCGTGAGCGCTCGATTTGGGCTCGTGATAATCAATCTAGCTCGACGAGCATTCGGCTAGTGGCGCGTGTCCAATAGCCGGAATGACTACAACAGCCGAACCATAACAATGCATCTGGAACTCAGCGCGTGTCCTGTGCTTTGCCGACCCCAGCGCGTGGCTATGATCAACATTGGCTGCGTTTCCATGAATGCGATCGTAGTGTATGGAATCGAGCAGGGACCGATCGCACGCGGCCTGTCTTCGTACTACTTCCTCTTCTACCCATCTGCCACCAATCAAAATAGTCAAATCTCGATGCGATGCGCTACGGTCGCGTCCATGTAAACGCAGCCATTGTCGACACATAATCAGTTCCAGATCATGTAGCAGCTTACACTAACTGCGAGATAAAAAAAAATAACGCCGGTAGTTTCTTTTTTTTTGCGACTATAATTGCACAAAGAGGAAAAACCAACCTTTTTTTATAGGCTAGAAACGTTAGGGATTCAATCTAAGTGGTATTTACGCAAAGTACAAAAATCGTTGCACTGCCCCTTTACAAATCTCCCGCGATATTAAAAAGAAAATCCCACATGACTACGTGGGATTTTTTTTGTTTTTAGCTCTTGCGGTTTAAGTATGGGTTTAGACACACGAAGGCTACCTTGATCAAAAAGACATAGTGTAAGGTTTCTGAACACTCTTCAAAAATTTTGTCTTGGAGGTTTTGCGCACCAATAATATTTAGAAAAGTTACTTAATCAATCGGTGTTAATTACACAATTTTCCACATTGCAAAAAAAAAATCTTGACTTGCTCAATACGACTGTGCATAACACTGCGTTGGCTCGACACGCGGGTAGCGTGCACTACCTTCATTCGAGTCTTCGCACAAGTTTGCTAAAACGCCCTGTAGCATTCACAATTTTTTTTTTCAATCCACAAAACTTAGAAAGAGAACACCCTGTACACTAAATGTACGAGTACGGGTGGGTGAGTTGCCATCGAGCTCGTGGAGCGAACGACAAGGCAAAAGAAGGCGGCGGAAAATGGCAGGAGATTGACACAGGTGATACAAGCCTCCTCTATACTCACAAAGCCTGGCAGTTCGAAGACGGAGCCATAGAGTGGCCGGTCGCAGATTTGGAGCGCGAGGATCTGGTAGCACAGAGCATTTCTCGGGGAACCTGGACGTAAGCGCACAGCTTTTTGCAGTGGCGAGGACCCGAAACATGGTTTTCACACCCGACGAGAAAAGAAGCGGTAGCTCGAGGAACGCGAGGAGCACGAGCGGACATTCCATCGCTCGGGAGAAGTGTGTTTCGGCGTCTCGCCGCAGCGGGGCGCCCGTCACCTGGCTCTCCTCTCATCCGTTGTCTGCCGCTCTACCGTTTCACTTTCGGCGGCCGCGTCTCGTGGCGATCTGTCAGGCTTTGTCAGAATAGAGCTGGCTATGGTGATACTTAGATTGATGCCTCTCCGTGTGCCCAGAAGAAAGTTAAGGCGCGGTGTGGTCTGTACTTCGTTCACTCCTAAACTGACGGAGCGGTGAGAGCTACGTACTCGTTGGACGGCTCGGACAATGTCTGGAGACTGCCTTTTGTATGAACAGTGTGTCCGCATGTTTCGGGGAACGGAGTCGAGGCCCGCAATACTTGATCGTGCAATAACGCCATCTGTAACTCAGTAATGGGGTATCCAGACGAAGGAGAAATCCGCCCCTTTCCTCCGCGGTGCGCGCATCACGTGAGGCATACGTCATCCCTTTTTGACGCCTCGCGGCGCCGTTCTCCTCCGTGGCGGAGGCGCGGAGGCTTCGTTCTGTCAGCACGAAAGCTCCGCAGGTGGGTGGCGGAGCCGAGGACGGAGTTTCCCGGGTTGTTGACGTCAGGACCAGGGTGTAAGATAGGCAGGTGGGGAAACGGCCCATAGAAGCCTACCGCAGCGCCGTGGCCGGATTGTGTACTCGTCTGCTTGCGGGTACCCCGATTGTCGACAGATGGCGCTGCGGCGAGAAGAAAAAATCGGAATCGGATTTGCATAGAGCTCTATGGGAGAGTGTGCAAAATAAACCGAAAGCACGACAGTCCTCCATTGAAAATCCACGAGAAACCATCTCCGTCAGTTTAGCCGGTCGCCACCGGTCGCCCACCCGGAGTGAGAGTTCGCGGTGCTCCACATAGATGGCGCCACAGAAGAAGAGAAAACCGAGGGGGACACAATCCGGTCGCTCATTTGGCTCTCGTTTCCCCACCTGTTTATCTTACGCCCTGGTCACGACATCTGTCCGCGGAGTTCTCCTTCGTGTGGATACCCCTTAAGCAGATAGGACCAGATTTTAATGGCGCAAGAACGCCCAAGGCTATATACTTTGCGACAAAGAGGCGTGTAGCTATGACAACCAACATAACCGGGGTCTATTACTGAAAGCCTATTAGAGCCCCGCCCCCCTGTCTCTCTCTTTCTCTCTCAAAAAAAATAAACAGTATGTTTAAAAAAAAGTTTAATTTTGAATCTTTTTTTTTTAACAATGCAAGTGTTTGTTCTTGTTTCCCTTCGTTAAAAAGCTTTTGTATATTAAATATCTATACCAACACGATCTAAAAACTATCCTCGTTTAGGAATATTCGAAAGTATACTGTCCCATCATCCTAAATGTCTGTAATGGTTTCCAGTTTTCGAACCTTCGAATCGCGACACAAATACAACGCAAGTTCGAATAAAAATGCTGCACATGTTTCTCAAAAACAAAAAGAAAACACGTTATCGGACAAAAAGCAACTGAAATAATCACGGCTCAGACAATGTCCGCAGACTGTAGGGTGTATTAACAGTTGTGACCAGGCGTTCATTTGTGTTAGGTGCATTGTCTGCAATGCGTTCGCTCAACCCATTTGACGGCAACAAAGAAACTGTCCCCAAAGTTGCTTGGTCGAAATGCCAAAGTAACGGCGCCCCCCTGACAAAAAGAAAAAAATGATGGAATATGAGAGAGGCTTTTTGGCGATTCCGCAACAGCCAAGTCGGCACGCGCTCGAGAGCACGTCCTGATCATCGACGTAATTAAGCTACTCTGGACGACGTGCTCAATGTTCGCGAACGACTAATGCCCAACAAATTATCGCGTACTTATACTAACGAGTGAGCGTTCGGTTCGGCCACGTCTATCCTCACCACTGACCGGCTGCGTCCGTGCGGGAATCGACCTATGATCTTTGTCCACCCACGCGTTTGTCAAGTATACACGCCTCTGCCGTGGTTAACTGACATCGGGATTACCCCATTTGAATCCGGCAATCCCCGTGGCAGCTCACTTTCGGTTTTAACCGCATCCCAGCAATGCGTCTTTTTTCCCCCATAAAAGTGACACCAAGCGGCGAAAAGCTCAAACTACGATTGGCGTCCGGAGAAAGTGAGTTGCGCTACCTTTCCTGCCTCCTCCGCGACTCGTCTGACTCTCGCAAGAGGCGAGAGGTAGCGCATATCACCTTCCTGAGACACCAACCGTAGTTCGAACTTTTGCCGCTGCGTGGTGAGGGCCCGCGCATGCGCAGAACTCTTCTCGAGGAGGGTCCGCTAGAGCTAGCACGAGGTCTGCACGCGTGCAATTATATGACTCGCGGGCGCCGCCATCCTGCTGCGCGGTGTGTGCGAGGTTTGTCTGAGTGTCGAGACATGGATGGATGAATGGATGGATGAATGGATGGATGTTAATGGCGTAGCGGGTGGTAGCTTGCGCCACCTAGCCTAAGTCTAAAAAGACAACCATATGATTCCTCCCGCCATTCTAAGCCAATTTTCTCCCCCTAACTATCACCGGGCAAAGGTAATGTCGTTAGTTGCTAAGGGCGTGCCCACGGTTGCCAGATTGGTGCCCCAACGAAGCGTTTTTCACCCACTGTGGCCAGACTAGAAATGTAGGGCGTGGTGAGTCACGTGCATCTAATCACCGATCTGCAGCCAATGAAATCGCGGCATTATTCGATAAGAAAGCAGAAGAACCAATCACGAAGCAACAAGCGTGAATACAATATGTGCACGGCCGCTAAATAAAACTGGGGGTGCACTAAATTTATGAGAGCAATTTTTTCCGTTTTTTTTTTCAGTTTTAATAACTTTTTTAGTGAAAGTGAAGTATTCGGCTACATTGTAAATTGGTCAATATCTCCATTTATTTTATCTTTTCCCCATAGTGAAAATGAAGAGATTTTGACTGATAATCGTACGTATAGTACAGTGGAAACTGCAACCATTGGATCACGGTAACGCATAATCATTTGGTGCGATTTAAATGGCAGAGCGAGCGCTACGGGCCCTTCGGGCCAATCAGAGCGACGAAGGGGGAGCACGTGACCGCCCTTACCAAAGGTAATTAAAGAAGGCGACAAGGAGGACCTTGATTCTTGCCCAGGCTTTCTTTTGCTTATCCAAAGTCGCTTTTCTACACTATAAAATTCGAACGAAAGCGGCTTTCTCCCGCTCGTAGCAATTCAACAGCACAACGCGCACCTAGTGAGCTAGAGTATATAGTCACGTGCCTCCTTCCAACGAGCTGATTGGCTCACTGGGGCCGTAGCCTTCGGCGCTTTCCAAGTTACCGCGAAGAGGAGTACAGAAAACGCTCAAGCACGCCGCATTCCACCGCGAGATGGCGAGTGACTCGACAAAACAAGGGCCGTAGTATAAAACGCTGACAATCTCATGCGAGCGGCTGCTTACACTTTACGCTGCAGAAAACCAGTATCGAATAAGTTACTTAAAAAAATTAATTCGTTATAACATGATGACAAATAGCGCACAAAGGGCATGACCACATCATGCCGTCTCAATACCAACTGGCCCAACTCACCACATCGCTCCCACCTTAATTCGTTACAGTTACGTTTAGAAAACAAATTGACAGCGACCTTTACCATTCAAAGTCTATAATGCGTGAAATGCATTACAGGGCTTAAATTTTTGTTTTTTTTTCTCGCTAAATTTAGCCGGGAAACTACATTGGTGTATAAGTTCACGTGACGTCAGGTTATGTGACATCAATTTCCCCGCCAAATCTAGCTGGGAAATCGAGAATTGGTCTATAGGTCACGTGACTGCGGGTCTCGCGACGTCAATTTTCCGGCCAAATTTAGCGGTGAAACTGAATTGGCGTATACGTCAGGTCACGTCACTTTCCCCGCTAAATTTAACGGGAAATGCGCGTACGGACGGGCAGAATTTTGGGATGGGGGATAGCGATAAAAAGCATTTCATGCTTTACACTAAAGCTAGCGACGTTTCTGTTACAGGTACCACAATGAATAAGTAACTGGTTTCTGTTAAAGTTACTTTTAAAAAAGAAGCAACGAGGTTACATTTTAGTTACTCTTTATACCAGGTGCGTAAAAATAAGGTTTCATTCACGTGGCGTGATTTCGCTGCGATTTCGCTTGCGATTTCGCAGCTGCGACGTCGAGAACCGCGGCTTCCAGCACGCTTTTTTTTCTGCCGAACGAGCTGCGTCGTAACAGCGAAATCGCAAGTGAAATCGCACCACGTGAATCGTTACTTAACTAGGCGTTTCGCATCAAATTCACACGTGGCTATAGCCGGGCCGTGACTCGTGAGAAACTACGCATTCACAAGTTGGCGCGGACGCGAACATGACACTCAAAAAGTCGGAACACGTCATTTGGAAAGTGCAAGGAATCGCTAGACC
>JAZHYW010048470.1:0-20668 GCA_037355805.1 Ixodes ricinus
TACTCGCATATGGACCGCCACTGATTCGGAAACTGTTTGGGCGCGGTGAAATTGAGAGGATAGATTGGACGCGTATAATTTTTGATTCCGCGGCTCTATATTTTTTTTTGCATCGAATCTTACGGGTTATTTTCACAAAATTAGCAATTTCTGCTTTTATTGACAAATGATCGTAATGTTCCCCAGGACTGTAATTGCCTGGGTATCCTAAAACGCAAATCTATATAATTTTTCTATTTCCTTAACAACTTCTTTATTCCACGGAATGTCCTAGAAAAATGGACATGCACATTTCCATGACCGCTACTAGTACAGCCAAAGTTTAACTGCCATTTGAGTCACTGGATGGCACTGAATTAAAAAAAAAAGATATCAACCGCTTTTTTTTTTTTCGGACGCAGCTAGCAGTAGGTTTGGTCGATAACGTGGCTCGTGGCAGTAGTAGCCAAGCCGCTCGACGTAAGCAGTGGGTGTTGGCGACACGATGGCCGGCAGTATTGGCGATAAACAACCTTTATGCCGGCAAAAACAAAACCGCGGGGTCGTACGTTCCGACGGGGCGTAAGCGATTCTGCAGGCCGCCAGAGGCGTGCTGGCGGAACCACTGAAGCGCGTTAACCTATACGCCTCTCTCCCGAGTCGCCACCTCCCCTCTCTCCCCTCATAAAGTCGGGGTACGTTGTTGTTCACAAACGAAAAGACCGCGGGCGCGTGTCCTGTGGTTGCGGAAGAGCGCCATTGTGACGTACTTGAAATAGAGCCAATCAGGGCCTCGAAAAAGTTTCCCGTAAGTCTTTTCTACCCCAGAAGGTTTCCCAATACGTGCCCCAGCGAAGTAGTGGTAATATATTTAACGCTGTGTCTAAAGGTACGTCGGACGTATCCGCAACGAGGAGCCTAATGATACGTCGGGCGTATCCAGACCCCGGAGCCTTAAAGGGATGGTGAACCGAAATTTGGATTTCAAAAGGAACAATGCAGGAGATGTAGGCGGGACGCTACAATCCCTACAACACTACTCGTAGGGCGATATCTCGAATGGACGGCCGTATTATGAGAAAAAGAGGTCGAAATTGAACGAGGCCGACGAGGCGCGTGACGTCAACATATCTCCTTTCCTCCTCTCTTCGCCTCGCCCCCTCAAGGCGGCGAGGCGGAAGAGACGCGAGGCCGTTCCCTCTCGTTCTCGGAAAAAAGACAAAAAAGGTAAACATACTCTTTTAAATGCGCCTCCATTAAAAAAAAAAAAAAAGGTCATCCGTTTGATTAATCGTTGTATGAGTGATGTTGTCATGTTTGTAGCATCCTTATGCTACAAACATCAAATCGATGCTACAAACATATATGCTTATGGCATTCGTGATCTTCCATGTGCACTAATGAAATCCTATTTAGAATATCGTACCCAGTTTGTGCAAATTAATTATGAGAAATCAATTCCATTAACCATATCAGCAGGAGTGCCCCAAGGAAGTATTCTAGGACCACTTCTTTCTCTGTTATATATTAATGATATTGTGAACATTGATTCAAGCTGTAAATATATAATCCATGCGGATAACACGAGTGTATTGTTTTCTGATATATGTGAAGAGGGCCCCATAAATAAAGCTAACGCATTTCTTTCGAAGTTAAAAGTATAGTCTGAGTCAAACTGCCTGAATATAAATACTTTAAGAACAAAAGCAATAATGTTTCGCCCACGCGGTTCAAGTAACAGAGTTTATAGTCCTCTTAATTTCAGGTCTTCAAACATTGAATTTGTAAATGGCATAAAAACGCTCGGGGCAATTTTTTCCGAAGACATGCTCTGGACCAATCACATGAAATATCTCTGCTCTAAATTAGGCAAAGCCGCAGGAATTATGAATAATCATAGGCACGTCCTTCCAACCAGCGTAAAAAAGGTTTTGTACAATTCCTTATTTTATTCTCATTTATGTTACTGCACCCTTATCTGGGGTAATACGTCTTTCTCAAACCTACACTTATTAAAAAAAAGTGCTAAGAATAATAGGTAACGTTTCCTACATACATCATACACATTCACTCTTCAAATCATACAGGATTATCATTACACACAAAATCTATAACTATCGTTTAACGATGACGTGTAAATATGTGGCATCAAGTGCACTCAAATATAATTCTTCAATTGTCTGATTTAAAAGAAAAAAGCGATTATTACTCATCGCGAAATCACCAGCTCTAACAAATTCCGAAATGCAGGACAAACTATGGAAAACAAAAATTAGTTATGCTTTACCGTCTATTCTGAACGAATATTTTGTTAAAAACATAGATATCGTGAAATTGTCAAACAGACAAATAATCAATTTCTTCATTTGATTTTCTCTTTTTGACCAATGTGTTATATGTACTCCGTCGAAGCTGCTGAGAAAAAGCTGCATTTCTGCAGCTTTTTCTCCGGCCTCCCATTCACCACATGTAATTGTGGTGAAAAATAAAGTTCGTATCATATCGTATCCCGTTGCACGCTTTTGCCGCCGTACTTTGTGGAATCCAGATTTCGGTTCAGCATCCCTCTAAAGGGCCACTGAAGTCGATTCTGAGATCGTCCTTTTGTGGTGACAACTCAATCTAGACGCTCTAAGCATCCCAACAAACCCGAAACCACAACCGTGCGTAGCTTATTTCCTCGTTAAAAGCGTGTTCAAAGATCGCGACACGCCCTTTTGGGAAGAATTTTCTTCCGAGTGAAGTGGTCGACGAAGGGCGCTTGTCGGCGAGTTGCAAGCGATGGCTTCGCCCGCGGTGAAAAAGAGGAGTCTTATCCGAATGTGTACCTATCAGACTCTCTTCGAAACGAGTTATAATAAAATCATTCGGAATCTGCGCGTATTGTAGGGCTTTCATTGGTCCACACAGTGTAGTCCGCGAGAAAAAGAGTCCACATGTTTTTCTCTTGCCCTGAGATGAATAGGCGGTTTTGTAATATAGGACTTGGTATATGTCGGGAACTAACACATTTTAAACAATATAAGATCAAAAACGACCTTTTTCAAAAATGACTTCAGTGCCCCTTCAAGGCAGGTGTGGGACGTGCGCGGAACCGGGACATGCGTCGGACGTAGCCGCCATGGGGAAAGGTCGTATCACAGCGGGTCGTAGCGTGCCACACTGAGACCCCTTGGCAATTTTCATTCCATCTTTTTGGCGAATTCGGGTGGTCAGTCGTCGGCAACTTATTTTGCAGAAAAACCGGCAATAGTGTTCGCGTGGTCAGTTTCCGGCCGGCGCGAACCGTTCGGGTGGGTGGTTCTCCGGCAAGCACCGGCAACTTTCCGGCGCTTTTTTCCGCCCGAGCTCCAAACGGCCGGGCGAGTGGGCACCAGACTGTATCCGGTGTCGTCAATTCCGAAATGGGAGAAGGTCAGTGAGAAAAAAATGAATGAAAGAGCAGAAACTGATCTGAAGTCCACTTCAGCAGCCACTACTCGAGTCAATCCGAGGGGTTGACTCGCCGCCGTCACATGGGTGACGGCGGCGACAACCTCTCGCTAGTGGTGTCGCGCGGGCAAGAGGCGAAGTAAACTGCCACTGTCTGGCGTCTCGTGTTCGCGTGGCGAGGGTCACGTGGTGTGCCGCCGGCGCGTTTCTGGTTGCCGGTTCCGCCGGCTCGATTTCGCCGGCGATTGACCACCCGAATTCGCCATTTATCCTTTCCTTTATTTTCACACCCGCGATGTTCAAGGAGTGGGAGGGAAGAGGGGGCAGGTGCGGGTGCTTACATTCAGGGAACGCTCCGAAATTACAAGAATTCTGCAAGAAATGTCAATTTATTATAGGAAATTCCTAAAATATAAATGCCACAGAAGAAATAATAACAACCCTGGAGAGAATTAGCCCGCGCGCCGTCAATTCTCACCGCGCACCACTTTCAGCCAGTTGCTCTCACTATGGAGCCTTCGGTGGCTCCGTCCTAGCTAGCTGCAAACAAACTCTCGGATTTTCTTCACGAGTTCCGGATGTCGACTTTTGCATTGTTTGCGCGGTCCCGTACACTTTTCATGGGTCGCGGCGTTCTTGAATACCTACTCCCGCTGTCTTCTCCACTGCACCACACGGTATCGCAGATGCTCTGCAGAGCCGTGGTACCCGTTGTCTTTCGCGCACGTGAACACCGTTCGCTTTAACTTCACCGGGTACAAGTCCTCTTCGCACACATGGTGGACAGCAAAGTTCTGAACGCCCAAAAAAAACGTCCTAAACCACAAAAAACAAAAAAAAAAAGAAGGCGCGCTTGGAAGTCAGATTACGGAGTCGAGCAAACGGCGACGAAACAGAAACAGAACAACACACAACGCCTTACTTCTGCCTATATTCTAACGCGCCTGCGCGGTAGCGCAAATGACGTTGTGCGCCGCCATCTACTGACTGATGACGAAACCGAGTGCCAGGGACCAAAAGGTGGTGTGCTGCCCGCATGTAAAGGCGGGCACAAAACTAAAAGCGTGGACGAGACGTGCAAAGAGATGTGGAAAGGAAACAAGCGACGTTTCGGACGCTCAGCTTTGATCGAGAGCGGACATGGCACGTCTCCGATCTCTAATTTCTTGTACAGAATTGGGGTGCTTACAATATGTCCGACGAATCTCTAGACTCGACGTCCCGGGTACGTCCGACGTATCTTTAGACTCCGCATTCCGGATACGTCCGACCTACGCTTAGACACAGCGCATAGCCAGCCGGCAACGGCCAGGCGGCGCCAGCAGGGTGAGAGCCCACGGTTATACCCTGTCTCGTTGTAACTTGGCAAAGGGTGAACGATAAGCCCCACATTGCGTGCCGACGGCTTCGAAATGCGCGACGTATATGAGCGCAACGCACAGATATTGGAGCATGACTCAGCGAAATGCCTGATACTTCTTCGGAGTTGAGGCCTCCGGTGATACGCAGTCAAGTTCCGATTGGCACGCCAGGGCCGTAGCTTCCGCTGTACTGGCACGTTACGCGATCACGGCTTCCTGGGATACCCAGTATTTCTTGCTTCAGACACTAGGCTAAGCGGCGCCACCAGAGTAAAAGCTCACGTTTGAACAATGCAGCCGCCACTCCCAGGGGTACCCAATATTTCTTGCTTCAGTCGCTAGATGGCGCCAAACCAAACAGCATATATTCTAAGCTTAAATGGTAAGACGAAATTGGCTAGGTGGCGTAAGCTACCGCCCGATCCAAAAGGGCTCAGCCGTATTCATCCATCCATCCATCCATTGCAGGTTGCCTATATTTAAACCCCACGTGAAAACTTTTTAACATAGAACTACGTCTTTCTTAGCGCTTGGAAGAAGGTGCAAAGTTGCGAAGTCGATATCACGAAAACTTGGTCAGGCGCCGAGTGACGTCTCCCGAGGCGTACACCAATGACGGAGGCGAATATGCTGTCGCGTCATCCACGGAGGCGCCGTCGGCTCCTTTTTTCTTTTGTTTCTTTCTGGCAACTGGTTGCTTTGTTTCTGTTCGCACCATTGACGCAGCAAACGTGGTTTCGCGTCAGCCACGGAGGCACCGCCGTCGGCTTCTTTCATTCGTGCTGAGCTTCTTCCCGAAAAAAAAAAAACAAAAAAGCTTCGTGTCGTGTGTTTGAAATAATTCGATAGCGCGCCGAGGTTTTCTCGAAGATGACGGCGCGTGGGAGTGCCGCAACAGACTCCGAGCCATGCGGCACTCACTCCCTAGCGCACCCTCCATCGTCATGCGGCACGAGCCCGTGAACGTATCTCCCAGCTGCCACAAACAACACATTTGGGACAGAGTGGACAAGGCACGGACTCTACGCTCCCACGCGGACCGAAAACGACTGCACCCCGGGCCGCGGCGTTGTCGTAGTGCTCATTTCAATAGGCCTCCTGCGCTGAAGCTTTGAACAAACTGTAGCGCCCTCGTTTTGAGTGGTACAAAGCTCACTTGATCGAGCCTCGCGCTACTTATGGCACGCTGGTCAGCTTTTTTAATTCTCCCTGGTGCTGAAGAACGAAAGAAACACCTTTGGACGCCAGAAATAGGCCAGACTCAGCGCCGGAAGACAATCAAAGTGCCAAATTCATTACACCACCTCTAGGGTGCGCGTCTATTATCATTGGGCGGTGACGCCGAAACACCTGTGTCGCGACGCTTTCATTTTCTTTTTCTGTGTCCTGTCTACTTTGGAACGCGTGAAACGGCATCTCATGGCTGGCGCTCTTAGCGTCTTAGCTTTGACGGCGTTCGGAGTTTTGTTGTTTCTTTATATTTTCATCGTGATCTCGCGCTCCGCACCAGAGCAGGCACACTTCTGCATGCCTGACAGTTTGAGACAGCTCAAGTTTGTACTACCCAAAACAAAGCCTAACAAATCCCTTTTCGCAGCACCCCCTGGGCAACGCAGGAGGCCCAAATGGACATCTCTAAGAACCAGAACGGCGCCTTCGTTGCTTTCGTGCACAACTTTGGTCTGCTACTGTTGTCCACAACTGCACCTATATACGACTCTCGGCGTGTCGTGCATCGACGTGGTGTTCCACAAACTTTCGAACGGCTCGCGATGCACCAGACACATCTGCTTCTTCTCGTACCATCGTCTTATATGATTGCTGTTCTTTGATTTCCATCACTCTACATACTTATTTCGGAATTAAAAACAGCGCGAAAAGACGAGGACCAGACGAAGAAGTAAAAACACGGACGCAGCGCTGCGTCCGTGTGCAGCATGGTGCACCTATGCACCTACCAATTTCTTACAGTGCGTTCAAAACCTCAGTTCACTAGAGAACCTTCTCCGCAGTGGAGTTTAGTCGGACTGTTTACTCTGGAACACCTGGGTAGGATTCCGCTTTTCGCTGTCGTTGTGTGCAAAGAGCAGAAATCACAACCGTTTACATGGTGAAGCCCCAAACCATAATAAATACGTATGAAACAAAAACACACTACATGGGACTTTCTTTTTTTTTTTTTTTTTTTGAAGGCGAAAGCCTTATATGTCTCATCGTTCAGTTGACTTTTAAAGTATCTGAGCGAAAACACGTCGGCGACACGAAAGGTACCACAACGTTTACGCGACCACTCAGTGCATGACTAAGCGAAATAAGATGTTAACTCAGCACATTAAGAAGGATGACTCAGCACGGTCAGCAGGATGACTGAGGACATTAAGAGGGATGACTTGTATTGAGAGTGATAACTCAGCGAGTAAATCATGTGTCCGTCTTTAATGCATCGGCGCTTGAGCTTTCGCCTTCAAGTCGTCTTATGGTACGTTTACACCTGAGAAGAAATCCGCTGCCGCGGGGCGGATCCGCTCCCGGCGGCGGCGGCGACGAGCGGATTGCGTTTACATCTATTTCCATCGAGCGGCGGCGGCGGCGCCGCTGCGGCAGCTATTCTCGTAACATCCCGTCAAATATGACGAGAAGGCGCGAGAGTTCCCACCTCGGCCGTCTCTCCCGGGCGCTGCTGCTCCCGGAAGTCGTGACGTAGGCAGCGTCGCGCTGCGCAAGAATGTCACTTCGGCCTGGTTCACACTTGCGAATCGGCGGGCGAATATGCAAGAATTCGGCCGCCGGGCGTAACGTCCACTGTGCATTGCCGTGGCCGATTCCGCTTCGGCGGCAGCGGATTAGCTGTAAGTGTGAACCAGGCCGTCAGCGAAACGCCTCGTTCGGCGGCAGAAATAGGTCCCGGACCTAAACGGCTCTCCGCCGCGTTTTCCGCCCAGCGTTTCGCCCCAGCGGCAAGAGCTGGGCGGATTCGCTGGCGGATCCGCAAGTGTAAACGTACCATTAAGGGTAACAAAAAAGATCCGGAGAATTTTTTCCTTTTTTAGAACAGTTACATTTTTTAAGTCACCGATAGTGGGGCCGTTAAAACGGGTATGCCCCCTCTCGGCCTGCTTTCGGTGGGACAGTAGCGCCCCTAACAGTAGCTATCGACCCTGAAACTTTGGCCCAAGTTTCGTGGGCATCGAAGGACCCTGTTAATGAGTCTCCCTCCGTGGGGTTCGTCGCAATGTAATCGGCTGAATTCAGCATGCATGGCAGACGAGCCATGATTTCGACGTATATATAGTCGGCAGCAAAGCACCGCAGAAACACAGCCGTCTTCGTTTCCGTTCCAACCAGCGGTCGCTGTACTTAGTGTGCGTCAACAGATAAAACGAGCAGTACAGTGCAGAGCTTCCATCCCCGTCGAAGTATGTGGAAACTCGTCACCTTAGGAATAAGGGCGATACACCAACATGCGCCCCTGACGTCACGCAGCTGTGGTGGCGCTGCTGTCGACGCGGAGCATGCGCAAAACAATCACACTCGACGCGGATCTGGTTTTTACTGCGCAGGCGCAGTGCCCGCACCACGTGTGGGCGAACGGGGCCTCATTTCCTTAGGAATGCCGATGAACAAGTTACGTAGAAAAAGGTCTGAGACTAGCAATTTAAGTACGAGTTTCAAGGCGGGTGTGGTTGGGCGAGTCGGTACATGATTAACATAATTAAAGCGGCGCATATGAGTAAGTTTGAAATAATTACTTACCAATTAAACACTTAATACCAATGTTATAAGTTTTTTTTTTTCAACCAGGTTGTTTGTAGATGCGAGTTTCCCTGAGAAAAATCGGTGTTTTGCCACGTGTTTGGCAACGCGCGCGGATCCCACGCGGATGATCCAGGATCAAATCCCGCTAACCTAGTTTTTATATTCATATTCCGTACTTCTCTGGAAAGTTTAAATACATTGACGTCAGTTACTAGCAAAATTAAGAAGCGCGTACGAAAAAAAAAAAAGGGGGGGGGGGGGTCATTGCTATTGCACACGCACCAAGCTCAAACTGTGTTTTGAATGGGCGCGTGACGACGAAGCTATTTCTTTGCGTACGCTATTTCAACACTCGCTATTGCGTGTTCTAAGCTAGGATTCTTTCGTGATCAAAATGCCTGTATAAAAGCAATCATACCACGCTGCATCGGGTCAGTGTTACACTATACATAGCACTCAATTCTGCTGATACGCCGACATCAACTCCCGCATCGATATCGAACTATTTATTGTATACAGAAATACTATCAATACAATTATTGCGTTTCTGATTTGGCACAAGTTCGACAAACTAAATCATCTTCTCAGCTTTTTTTTTTCGTTTCTTTATTCGTTTTTTTTGTGACATTATTACCCCGCTGTATAAACAGCTCAGGAATCCTGGTGTGCTCACGACAAGCCGGACGATTGTTTGTAAGGTGCGTGAACAGAGTCTACGTAACCATCAAGGCTTTGCGCACTCCCTTTCCGAATTCCAAGACCCCCGCAGACAGCGAAGAAAGGAGGCGGTGGTATACAAAATATCCACTCGTCATAAACCTCCTGCACTCCACTTCAACTCCCTTCGCTACACTATACGCTCATACAGCTGATAGTGCGGTGGGAGCTACATTTCTCCTTCGACCAATCATACGCCTCTCTTCCGCCACGTGATCACGCTCTCCCATCCATACCCACGGGTAGAGATAGGGGCTATGGGACAGAAGGGAGGCGGCTGATTGGTCCAGCCAACTCGTGGCTCCGGTCGCACTGTCAGCGTAGGCGGATGTGTTCACGAAGCCGGTAACGCTGCTACGATAAAATGGAAGTTCAGTTCGGCGTCACTTGGCAAAGAGCGAACGTTACGGACTCCTCGATCCAATCAGAGCGTGGGAGCAAGGAACGTGACAGCTCTCAGCGGGAGGAGTGTCCTCCGGCGATGCGTTGTCACGTGCCTTGTTCGGACGCTCACTTTGGTTCGAATGGGCTGTAGCCTTCCCCTTTTGCCGACCTATAGACCTTTTCATTTCAGTAGTTGCCTCACCGGCGGATAGAGGGCGCTGACGCACTCGGCGCCATTAGGTTGCTTCAATTTGGTTGGTTTCGGTTTCAACGTGAACGCGGCTATGCTGCTGATTTACGTTGTTTTTGCTTAATTTTATTATTAGATTATTTTCCTTGTAGCACACAACGAATAAAACAGTGGTATTGAGAAACTTCGAGGACTACGAGGTGTTTTTGAGCCTAAATTGCGGCCTTTTTTTTACCAACTCCTTTGATGTATCTGACTAGGTTGGTTGCGAAACGCCTGACTGATGCACAGGGAAGATTGCCATCGTCTACGACCGTCCCCGATAACACCAGTTTCCAGAAAAACAAACTAATGAAGAGACTAACACGTGAATGTAAAGAAGCATATCGACAGCTTGATTAGCAATGTGCTGAATCGGCCAGAACAGATGAACTTGCGAGTTTACTACTCACTGTTTGGTTTTCGTGGGCACGCATCCTTTAGTGAACTTCGCAGACTAAAAACGTATCGTGTAATGACGCAATTGATATAAACAAGTAGTATCGTCTCAGCCTCTTTTTTTTTCTAATTCAGTATTTGAGCATGTTTTGAGAGGCCGAGTAGGAAATTCCTTAAATTATCAACCCTGCTAAAGTACTCATAAGCAGCATTTCGCGATACTGGAACTCAGAAATAAATTATTTTTATATCAACATTTGCTTACTCAAGATGTGATACAAGTGACAAGCCCGTCAAATTAAATCTGGCATTTGTTCCGTAAAGTTGGCCAAATAAAATTAAAGGGCGCAGGAGGAGAAATACCTCGGAAAGTTTGGCTGAATTCTAGCGCTAGGCACCACTTGGCGGACCTGTGTGAAGAAATATTTATTTGTTTGAACAGATTCGCTTTGTAAATTTTGGCGTCGCCAGACACCAAAAGTAAGCCTCTATTCGCCATCGACAATCCTGGGCTCAAATAATTGTTAGGCAGTCGTTTTTTTTTTTTTTCGGTGTCAAATACTGCGGATTTTAGATACTAACAAAAATTAAAACAGCATACGCAAAAAAAAAGAAGAAAAAAGAAAGGTCGTCTTTATTGCGCATGCGCCGAACCCAAACCGCGTTTTGGATTTACAAATAGAGACGACGTTATTTCTTTGTGCACTCTATTCTAAAACTCGCTACTGTTAAGTGTCTGTGGCAGTTTCTTACGCAAGAAGTCCCAGCCTTTGTGTTAAAATAAATTTAGTGGATGGCACTGGTTATCTAAATATAATCAATAAATCACTTAAATGACTGTCGAAAAGGGAGCGAGCACGGTATACAATTTTTTAATCTTCATAAGTAAACCGACCAACCAAATGTTTACGTCGCAAAAAAAGATTGAGAACCTCATACACCATGTAGGTGTGATATTATGAACAAACAAATCGCCTGATGTTGACGTGCCATTACTTCTAGCCTCAGATAAAATACAAGTTAAAGGTTCGTTGTCTATTCTCCGCGAATTTCCCCACATAATCAAAAGAAACTGTTTTCGCTATATTATGAATACAAAGATTGATACTTTCAGGAAATACAAATAGTCTCCCTGCGCTGACTATTCTTGAAGCCTTCCGATCCTACTTGCGCGATATAAACATACGCGCTTCTTACTGAAAATGTTCCGCCACTATTAGTAAACAAACCTCAGTTGTCATAAGGACCTTTGAACCCTCGCGATGTCTTAGTCGTCGAGTAGACGTATCGAATATAGTTTCCGAAGTAAGGCGAGAAAGCGCGGTGAAACGCGACGAAAAACACGAATACAACGCATCCGCCAAGGCGCGGAGGGGAGAGCGGAGCAGCAAGTTGAAGCAACCTAATGGCTGCCGGGTCACGTGATTCCAAGATGGCAGCGCCCATGCGGAGGAGGATGAAACGGTCTATACGGTCCAAGTGAGGATACCGTAAATAGAGTGAGTACCCCCTTGAATCTTTCGAGATGAAGCCCAGGAAGCCAGGGTTGAGAGTATTCGAGATTGAGTGGCAGGGGTACAAGGGAGAGAGATTCTTGCTTCCTGTCGTTTCACTTTGCTCTCTTTCTTTTTTTCCCTCTTTCTCTTCTGATCTAAACCACGGCAAACATTATTCAGAGGGCTACTGCACTGGGTATACGCTGGAGCCTTCGTTCTACCATACGAGAAAGGACCCGAAAACTGCGAATATTCTTGTACAGGCGGGAGGGACGTTTGTAGAGCCTATAGAACTTAGTCTGCCTCAATGGGCGACTTGTCTCCCAGCTGTAGGTGAAAAATTTAGCCAGTGCAGTTCGACCGCTAGCGTTGGGGTCTTTAACATGCATCACGCAGTAGTGATACACGACGGCACGCCGGTACGATGCTCATCCAGATCGAAACGGGCAGGAGTGGGGATTGAACCCAGGAGCTGCAGGCGCAGAGCTTTCGCTCCACGTGCTCCGAGTTGGTGTGCGCTAGCCCACTCGGCCACCGATTGCCCCTCTTGTAAATCGGGCTCGGTTCCGATTTTCCGAGATATTTCAATGGATTCTTAAAGGGATGCTCTACAGAAATCTGGATTCCACAAAACACGGCGGCAAAAGCGTGCAACGGGATGCTACAAACACCAAAACATCACTCATACAGCGATATGCCGATCGAATGACCGTATTTAAAAAAAAAAAAAGAGGCGCATTTGACAGATATGCTTACGTCTTGTTTCTCCGAGAAGGAGAGGGAACGGCCTCGCCTTTTCTCCGCCTCGCAGCCTTGAGGGGGCGAAGCGAAAGAGGAGGAAACGAGATATCTTGACGTCACGCGCCTCGTCGGCCTGGTTCAATCTCGACCTCTTTTTCTCAAAAATACGGCCGTCCATTCGAGATATCGCCTTACGAGTAGTGTTGCAGGGATTGTAGCGTCCGGCCTAAAGCTCCTGCATTGTTTTCTGAAATCCAAATTTTGGTTCACCATCCCTTTAAGGGCAGGGCGTATGTCTAGAGAACCCTCGGCATGACAAAGTACGCGTTCCAGCCGTTGGCAGGGCAGAAAAACGGCCCCCACAGCGATGCGGGGAGTCGCGAGAAGCCGCTTGCACCGAAGGGTATATCGACGCTTCATACGTGCCGGAACGTTGACTGCTGCTTATTGTAACGTAAAATATGTTTACAGTAAACGGCGGGGCTTTTGGCGGGACGCGACCGGCCGGATTAGCGTGGCCCTCTCCAAAACGGTCGTCAGAAAACAGGAATTAGGCCCACTTTGGCCTTCCTGCTTGGCAGATACTGGAGACGTGAGAGGATGGATGCTTGGGCGAGTTGGTGAACCATATTTGACGGTGACAGCGCAGGAAACCACTCTCACACCATACACTCAGGAAGACAAGCACAGCGCGTGTGCTTGTCTTCCTGGAGATGTGTGAGAGTGGTTTTCGCTACGCTGTCCACGCATCATGGAGATGTGAGCGTGCGAGGCTGCATTGTTCACCAAAGCTGGAGCTCAAGAGCCCTTCTTCGGCGGGCAGAAGAGCTTCCCCTGAGACGAAAGCACGTCGGCGTCCTGCCGGCGCGATGCCCTGTGTGTGTAAAGTTGGCCTCCGCAGCGAACGGTTCATCTTGAATGTCATTTGCATATCCTAAAGGATGCCCGTCTGACGGAGGTATTAGGCCACACGAGTAATTGTGTAGAAGGGCCATCCGTATTTTGCAGCGACAAGAAAGAAGCAGGCGTGAAACCCTTGTGATAGCGGTGAGGGCTTTCTTGGCCTCTGCACTCCAATGCTTGTCTCAAAATTTGTTGGCTGTATTAGATCACCACCGTGCGTTATCGTAGGTCCAATCACATTTTTACGACACAAAGGACCATTCCATGACACATTAGAGATGAACCCAAAGCTAGTACGTTTGCAGAAAATTAGAAAAAATCGGTTCATTTCAAATTTCTCGAACGAACCTGGTAAAACATTCAACAAACTTGCTATGGAAAACAGCGTAACTTGTAAAAAATGAGGTATTTTTACAAACGAAATGTCGCATACTCTTTAATTTAAAAGAGGCACTCCTGAGGAGAAAGTGTATCTATGGAAAGAAAAAATTATGACAAAATATATCTTTACGTTTATGCAGAATATTTTTGTGCCCACAGAAAGTAGTCAGCAACTGTACAAAGAAAAGGTTTATGCTAAATTAAGTTGCATTGTGAAAGTATCACGATGATTTGCGTGCCCAGTTATTTCAGCATAAACCCTCCACTAACAAAAAACTAAGTAGCGGAGATGTAAGAAAAAAGGAAAAAAAAAGAATATTGGATAGCGGAGTTCGGTCATTTCAGCGACACAGAAAAGACACCAAAAGAAAAAGAGTTAATATCAGACGGTTAGCGCAAAATAGCCTAAATTTCTCTGTAGAACAGTCGACTGGTGATTTCTCCCTGCTTTCATCTCCTCTTTGCGGTGTGCCTTTGGATGCGCTGAGGTGCCTTCTTAATTTCAAAGGTGGTCGGCAGAGCGTCGGGTTCAGACGAGCCTTTTTTAGAACCCAACCCACACGTTGCTCTCGTATACACGGCGTCCGACACACGTTCCGAACAGAAAACAATACGCCTGTTGGGCTCAAACTTCTCTATTTTCACAGCGGGAACACATCTCCTTAGGAAATTTTCGTGGATCGTTTTCGCCGTCCCGCAATGCTCTCCGCAATCCGCTACGATACCCGGAACTCTACAGTCAAGGCCATGGGCGCGCAGGCGCAGTAGCGGCTTCTTCGTTGCGGAGGGCTTAGCGGAGGAAACGCGGTCTACGAAAACTCCTTTAACACCTCGGTGTCGGCGTGAAAAGGGCGGTAAGCGGAAGGAGCAACGACGACGAACTCGGTTTGTGCAGCCGACGGCCATGCGCGGGAGCACGAGCAAGAAAACGACAAACATGCCGGGCGATCGAATCATCGACAGCACGACTGGTCGACGGATAAAAAAGCGAGCGCCATGCAGCGGCAGAACGACGTGAACGTCAGCAGCCTACACGAGAGAAGCGCGCCCAGTCCCGGCGTCCCCCCCCCCCCCCAAAGAAAAAAACAAAAAAAAGGTCTTTTTGTGACGTAGACTGGCGGGATTCCTTCTCTCTCCCCTTTCTCTCTATTTCGGAGGGGCGTGGTTTCAGCGCTACTTTGAATGCGTATTTTCTGGCTAATCCGCGCATAAAATGATCAATCGAATGTGATATTCGTAAGGGCGAGGGGCTTGTAAACGAGGTGCGAGTGTTTTTCGTCGCATTTAAAACAGCTTCATGCAGCTTAATGGCACGAATGGTTCTTTTTATATATATTTTTTGTTTTCTGTAATCGTTGTTGCGTAGATCATACAGTCACTGGCTGCTGAAGTAATGGGGTGTGTGACGGAACACGGAACCCTCGTATCGCTCCGTAGTCAATAAAGTTGCGGCAGCAACCGATAAAAACACCGAACAACGAATCGTGGAGCGAGCCGTGTGACCATTAATATGCCACGTCCCGAACTCCCTAACCTCCCGCCGACCGTAGTAACAAACGCCCGTCGCATTAAATCATAAAGCTCGGGCATCACGTTTAGGTGCAGTATATCATAGCGAAGTCGAGGAAACAACCTTTTCTAGTCACATTTATAGCTGCCGCTAAGGGAGGAACCCCCAAGTTTACCGCACAGTCAGGATCACCATCGCCCCCCCCCCTCCGGTGATTATCAGATGACACAAGATGCAGCAACTCACTCAGGTGTCGATTCCACTGGACTCATCAACAAACCACGAGAACCAAGGCCAGCAACCGTTAGTCCCTTTATCGATCTATTGATTTCCTTTCGAATCGGTGTACCGCACAGTCCCGTTCATCCCCTATAGAGTGCGGTGAAAGCTATAGGCCAGTGGCCTCAAACACGTGTGAGTGTGGGGGCCAGACAGCCCAAACCGGAAACGTCGCGGGCCAACGTAAGACCCAAGGTGTGTGTGTGGGGGGGGGGGGGGGGGGGTTCAGAAAATTTTAAAGAAAGAGAACTTCGCTCTCTATGCTTTTTGTAAAAATCACAATTTTGCTTGTGATGTCTTTTGATTTCATTAGTTTTGTGACTGCTTCGGGCCCTGACCTGTTGTGATAACAGAAATGAAAATGACGTGCCGCCATTTTTAAAAGACCAAGTACACTGTCGTTCGTGTTGCTCCATGAACTTTGGAATTATTCGAGCTCAACATGCCTCTAAAAAAACAACCAGTTAATTTGACAGTTCTTGCTTTCCTGATGGTTTTTATTACAACACTCTGGGCAGCAAATACTTGCCTTTTAATAGTGATATTTTTTGAAGGCGAGAATCCGAGCTCGCAGCTTTATTTTCGATGGTTGCTTCGGCTGATCGAGAGTTCGCGCAGCCGAGATTTATCCTTCAATGAGTAGCTCGCGCTTGCAGCCTAGTAGCGGAATAGTTGTACATTACCAAAAAGCTGGGAAGCAAATAATAATGCGAAACAAGGGGCAAATGAACACAGATGAGTATAAACTATGTGAATACGTTAAATGAGCAGAGTTACTTTTCGTGCAGAAATGAATCGACTAGATGAGATCACTAGGGCGCATGCCATTTCTAGTGCTCGAGACGTGAGAATCGGGACTCGTAGCCGGTTCTCTGCGGGCCGTGTCCCAGCAAGTCGCGGGCCGCATGCGGCCCGCGGGCCGCGTGTTTGAGACCCCTGCTATAGGCGTTCGTAGGACCGGTCATCTACGTCCATTTTTGTCACGTGATCACGAATCTCCCCCCCCCGTCCCCGCGGGAAGTGTGGTGATACGTGTATGTTTAGACAATGCGAAGTCAGGCAGACCCAGTGGGCGTCTGAAATCTCTGCCGTAGATGAGTAATTTAGATCCAGTGCTCTACCACTGCCAGCCCGGGATCCTAAACGTTTATCACGCAACATCGAGACCGGTTATAACAAAGTCGGTTGTAACGAAAGAGCGGTTATAACGAAGTCGGTTATAACGAAATAGCGGCTACAGCGAAGCGATCACGATTTCCCATTCCCTTTTGCACTTCGTTATAACCGAACTCGGTCATAACGAAATAGCGGATATAGCGGAGTGATTTCCGATTTCCGTTGACTTCGTTATAATTGGTCTCGACAGTGGTAATTAATACCCGCCTGCAAGCGGCCACGACAATCATCCAGATCTAAACAAGTGGGGGGGGGGGGTCACGTGATAAAATGGAGACGGTTGATTGGTCCGGCGACCGCGTGGCTCCCACCGCACTGTCAGCTTAGGAGGGTGAACCGAGTCACGCGGGCCTTTGAGTGTTTTGCGTTTTCTTTTTCCCGATATTTTCCCGCGTAATGAAGTTATCTTTCGTCGGAAACTCCTGGGCCGCGTGTTTACGAAAAAGAAAGTAACCTCGCAGGGCGCGGGGTTCATCAACGCGCAGAAATTTCGCAAGTGGACTGCGTGCGGGGAAAAACTTTTTCCCCCTCCGTTGGGAATATATCTGTCTGACCCCGCCTCGACGTCTCTGCCCGCGTGCCTCGATGACCTCTCGTCCACGAGGGAGGGAAGCGAACGTCAAAGAAAAGACCATCGACGCGCGAGTCTTACGACTCATTCAAATCCTCGGCTCAAAGATATACAGACTCAAAGTATGCCAGTGTCGTACATACTTCTCGAAATGAGTAATCGATGACAATTACAATTACTCTCGATTAAAAAGTATTCGATTATCTCACTTAATTACTTAAAAACAGAAGTAATTTGTGGTTACTTCAAAAAGTAAGCGTTACTTTTTCAATTACGACTGTTTTTCGAAACGACGGATTTTTCGGCCGGTTTGAAAACGCATCTTTTGTACTTTCCATTATTGGAATAAAATCACCGAATTATTAACTGGCTATTTTCTTCCACCACTAGTTTTGGCTCGAGGGTTTCTTGGAAGGAAACTTGTAGAACCGAGGGGCGCCATTAAAAAAGGGAGGGGAAAATACTAACGGTTGCTAGTAATTTTAGTACTTCCAAAGGTAATCAGACTGCCCGCGCGATTACTTCGTAACAAAAGTAATTGAATGATTACAACCTACAAAATTAAGTTCTGAAACTAATTGATTACAAGTAATTTAATTACTTGTAATGAGTAACTACAAGTCTGCGAGCAACTCGCTAGATTTTTCGGTAACTCACTAACCAGTTCGTTGTATCTCTGAATTAATAACGAGTAAAGTATTTTCGTCATTATTTTTGCGATATTTCATGCATAATAACGTTACTCGGTACTTTTTTATAAACATTTCTTTCAACCTAACATGAAAAAAAGAAAAAAAAAGAAAGGGCGCTGAAAAGGGGCAATATTCTTTTCTTCGCTGCATCGTTTGGAAATCCTTCACCGAGACGAATGGCGTTCCTCACCTTGGTGCACAACATAAGTCACAATGTTATTCGCTGCAGCGAGACGCAGTGACCGTCCTCGCTGGATGTTTACCGAAATCCATCGTTGCGCAGTCTAAAATTAAAATCCCAAGTAACGCAAAAGCAACGTTCGTTAGATTGGAAAGTAACTGTACCTGTATTTTGTTACTTTTGCGGGGCGGCCGCGACTTTCGGCGACGCGTTAGTTTTTGACGAATTGACCAGTAACGTTATTTACTTCCTTATTTTAGGGAACGGCCATGACACAGAACAATACCGATTGTCAATTTTATTTCGCTAGCGAAAATGGTGGCTCGCAAAGCCTCGGTTACACCAGTAATACGTCGTACAAAAAAGACAGCGTACAGACAATGTCTGGGGTCTTCCTCGTATGACGTCACATGACGTCACATGACGTCACATCTGGAGGCACGTTCGAGGCCTCCATGCAGCCAAGGCCTCCTCTCTGTGCCTGCTCAATCCAGGGGGCCGTCGTCTTTCTCCCTCCCTTTGTCCTCCCCTCCCACCGCACTTGCACGGCGCCAGAGGGCGCTGCCTCGCTAGGCTGCTCGAAAAGGATCGCCCGCTCACGAGTGGGCGGGCGATCCTTATTTGCTTTCGTCTTGTTATTTTTTTTTAGTCTCGACCTATAGCGACGCCCGGTCGGTGTCGAGTGGCACAAAACGGGCGCAATGCTTTTTCCCCGCACACTCCTGCACACCGAGCGGCAACTGTGCAAGAAAAGTGCAATAAAATAGAATACAAGTGCAATATTGCTTCGTTATATGACATCACACCAATCATAAAAAATCTGTAGGCAGACATGTTGGAACTTCGAAGCATGCACCCAGACTTGTACCGTACGCATTACAAGTAATCAAATTACTTGTAATCGATTACTTTTTGGAGTAATTTTGTAATCAGTCGATTACTTTTATTAGGCAGTAATCACAAGAGTAATCTGATTACTTTTTGGAGTAATAAAATTACTTGTAACCGTTACTATTTTTCCACGAGGCCCCCCCCCCCCCCCCCCCGGCACACGCCTGTTTTTTCTGAAATGACAAAAATAAAATTTGCTTTTTTTTTTCGAACGAAAAAAAAAATTTTTGAGGAGCTATAGGAAACGAGGTCAATCCCTTTCTATGTACAGTTCCTGTAAAATGTCCGTTTTTTTTTGTTTTTTTTTCGAGTTGGGACTGGGAGTGGGAAGCCACAGGGAAGCCACAGTGCGTGACAAAGGCCATTCAGGGCGAAGTTTGAGGGCGCAGAATGTAGCTTTGTAAGTCCTTCGTTCAAACTAGCCCCTCACGCACACACACACAGAAATAAAAAAAATAAAAAAATCCTGCTTAGGGTATCTACTCGCAGCCCGTAGGAGAACCAGAACCGAAGAATGCCTAAAGCGGATGCAAAATATAACAAAGCCATTTGAAATATTTCCCCATTTCCCCAACGTGGTCTTTGTGACAAGCAATGTTTCGAGTTGAGAAGTGGTCGGGGCGATCTCTTCCGCTAATGGATACTACACATGATCCGTTTCAAATCCTGGAGCTGCTGCTCTTTTGTATAACATGCGAGCTCATCCACATGTGAATAATAAAATGAGTGACGCAAACTTTGAGCGACAACCCTTGCTCAAGCTTAACAAGATCTAGAACCCCCTCCCCTCCTCCCCCCCCCCCCCCGCGCACACACACACTGGCGAACGCCCAAATCATTAAACTTCTTCAAACGAATTCTATGCTTGTGTCCGTATTGTGAAGGTGCAACGACCACGAAGAGGGAACCAGTTTTTCTTCTTCAATACTTGTGCAAATGTGAAATATAGGTTGGAAGTAGTTCATTGTTATGAGCGCTAAAGATGTGTCTTCACACAATAAAGTAATCGGAAAAGTAACGATTACTTCTTTAAGTAATGTCCAATTACTTTTGCCGTCGAGTAATCAAGTAATCTAATCAAATACTTTTTAGCCAAGAGTAATAGTAATTGTAATCGATTACTTTTTTTAGTAACGTGTACAAGACTGCATGCACCAAACATGCTTTAACCACGGCTGAAGCGTGTACTCAAATATTTTGGTCACGTGTGCCGCCCACACCGCGTCGATTGTTCAACGCCCCCCCCCCCCCTCCAAAATAAGATAGAGCTTTTTTCCTTTCTTTTTTTAGCGCAAGAATAAATTATTCATTGATGAACCACAATTCTCTGCTTAGAAGTAGCACTAGAGGTCCGAACAAGATGTCAAAGTTTCAGCCCAAACCGATATCGGACGACAACGATGCCAATGCCATGGAAGCTACACA
Source organism: Ixodes ricinus (assembly GCA_037355805.1). Lineage (NCBI taxonomy): Eukaryota > Metazoa > Arthropoda > Arachnida > Ixodida > Ixodidae > Ixodes > Ixodes ricinus. Next base: position 20,504 of record JAZHYW010048470.1, read on the forward strand.
GGGACCGTGCTCCAAAATTTACTCGATCTTACTCCAGGGTAAGGATTTTGTACCTTGGCGTTCTAAAACCTACCCGCGTTCAGCGTTTTTCGATCTGTGTTGTCACCTGACACGACCCGCCGGAGTAACTCGGATCCATTTGGGTAAGATTTGGAACACAGCCAA
>JAZHYW010048471.1:0-29014 GCA_037355805.1 Ixodes ricinus
ATACTGCACCTAAACGTGATGCCCGAGCTTTATGATTTAAGCGACAGGCGTTTGTTACTACAGTCGGCGGGAGTTTAGGGAGTTCGGGACGTGGCATATTAATGGTCACACGGCTCGCTTCACGATTCGTTGTTCGGTGTTTTTATTGGTTGCTGCCGCAACTTTATTGACTACGGAGCGATACAAGGGTTCCGTCACACACCCCATTTCTTCAGCAGCCAGTGACTGTATCATCTACGCAACAACGATTACAGAAAATTAAAAAAAAAATATAAAAAGAAACATTCGTGCTACTAAAGGGAAGATGGGGCACTTCTGCATTCGAGAAAAAACGCTTGAATTGTGTTCATTTGGCCTTTAGAATAACAGATATCACAATTATATTTCAATGCGACGCGCCGGAGAGCCATAAGAGCAATTTCGCAAAACAGGGCTGAAGCCCCGCCCCCTAGCCTTGGGCAGCCAAAAGATCCGTCGATGACGTCACGTACAGCGACTTTCTTTCGCGTTTTCTCGCGTTTCACGCCACTTGCGCAGCAAAAGGTTTGGGTATTCGGGTTCACGGGGTAAAAATACACTAGAATTCACTTCTAACTCATTTTTTTCAAGAAGCTCCCCATCTTCCCTTTTAAGCTGCATGAAGCTGTTTTAAATGCGACGAAAAACACTCGCACCTCGTTTACAAGCCCCCCGCCCTTACGAATATCACATTCGATTGATCATTTTATGCGCGAATTAGCCAGAAAATACGCATTTAAAGTAGCGCTGAAACCACGCCCCTCCGAAATAGAGAGAAAGGGGAGAGAGAAGGAATCCCGCCAGTCTACGTCACAAAAAAACCTGTTTTTTTTGGGGGGGGGGGGGACGCCGGGACTGGGCGCGCTTCTCTCGTGTAGGCTGCTGAAGTTCACGTCGTTCTGCCGCTGCATGGCGCTCGCTTGTTTTATCCGTCGACCAGTCGTGCTGTCGATGATTCGATCGCCCGGCATGTTTATCGTTTTCTAGCTCGTACTCCCGCGTATGGCCGTGGGCTGCACAAACCGAGTTCGACGTCGTTACTCCTTCCGCTTACCGCCCTTTTCACGCCGACACCGAGGTGTTAAAGGAGTATTCGTAGACCGCGTTTCCGCCTCCGCTAAGCCCTCCGCAACGAAGAAGCCGCTACTGCGCCTGCGCGCCCATGGCCTTGACTGTAGAGTTCCAGTATCGTAGCGGATTGCGGAGAGCATTGCGGAACGGCGAAAACGATCCACGAAAATTTCCTAAAGAGATGTGTTCCCGCTGTGAAAATAGAGAAGTTTGAGCCCAACAGGCGTATTGTTTTCTGTTCGGAACGTGTGCCGGACGCCGTGTATACGAGAGCAACGTGTGGTTGGGTTCTAAAAAAGGCTCGTCTGAACCCGACGCTCTGCCGACCACCTTTGAAATTAAGAAGGCACCTCAGCGCATCCAAAGGCACACCGCAAAGAGGAGATGAAAGCAGGGAGAAATCACCAGTCGACTGTTCTACAGAAAATTTAGGCTATTTTGCGCTAACCGTCTGATATTAACTCTTTTTCTTTTGGTGTCTTTTTGTGTCGCTGAAATAACCGGACTCCGCTATCGAATATTCTTTTTTCCTTTTTGCATCTCCGCTACTTAGTTTTGTTAGTGGAGGGTTATGCTGAAATAACTGGACACGCAAAGCATCGTGATACTTTCACAATGCAACTTAATTTAGCATAAACCTTTTTTTGTACAGTTGCTGACTACTTTCTGTGGGCACAAAAATATTCTGCATAAACGTAAAGATATATTTTGTCATAATTTTTTCTTTCCATAGATGCACTTTCTCCTCAGGAGTGCCTCTTTTAAATTAAAGAGTATGCGACATTTTGTTGTAAAATATACATATTTTTTACAAGTTACGCTGTTTTCCATAGCAAGTTCGTTGAACGTTTTGCCAGGTTCGTTCGAGAAATTTGAAATGGACCCATTTTTTCTCATTTTCTGCAAACGTACTAGCTTTGGGTTAATCTCTAATGTGTCATGGAATGGTCCTTTGTGTCGTAAAAATGTGATTGGACGTACGATAACGCACAGTGGTGGTCTAATACAGCCAACAAATTTTGAGACAAGCATTAGAGTGCAGAGGCCAAGAAAGCCCTCACCGCTATCACAAGGGTTTCACGCGTGCTTCTTTCTTGTCGCTGCAAAATACGGATGGCCCTTCTCACACAATTACTCGTGTGGACTAATACCTCCGTCAGACGGGCATCCTTTAGGATATGCAAATGACATTCAAGATGAACCGTTCGCTGGGAGGCTAACTTTACACACACAAGGGCATCGCGCCGGCAGGACGCCGACGTGCTTTCGTCTCAGGGGAAGCTCTTCTGCCCGCCGAAGAAGGGCTCTTGAGCTCCAGCTTTGCGTGAACAATGCAGCCTGCACGCTCACATCTCCATATTTGACGGTGACAGCGCAGGAAAACCACTCTCACACCATACACTCAGGAAGACAAGCACACGCGCTGTGCTTGTCTTCCTGAGTGTATGGTGTGAGAGTGGTTTTCCCTGCGCTGTCACCGTCAAATATGGTTCACCAACTCGCCCAAGCATCCATCCTCTCACGTCTCCAGTATCTGCCAAGCAGGAAGGCCAAAGTGGGCCTAATTCCTGTTTTCTGACGACCGTTTTGGAGAGAGCCACGCTAATCCGGCCGGTCGCGTCCCGCCAAAAGCCCCTCCGTTTACTGTAAACATATTTTACGTTACAATAAGCAGCAGTCAACGTTCCGGCACGTATGAAGCGTCGATATACCCTTCGGTGCAAGCGGCTTCTCGCGACTCCCCGCATCACTGTGGGGGCCGTTTTTCTGCCCTGCCAACGGCTGGAACGCGTACTTTGTCATACCGAGGGTTCTCTAGACATTAAGGTACTCCGGCGATTTTTTGAGCTACCTCAACTAACTATATTTTGTGACTCCCCGGCCTTTACCCTTTCCGGTATGCTATTTAGTATCGCGAAATTCCTAATAGTTATTGTGAAATCGGCAAATGAAAATGATGCAAAAACCAACATTCAAATATTCCCGCACTTTTCAGTGCCGTGACGTCAGTGGCGGGCAGGCTTGCCAGTCGAGCCAGCAGTCTAAAAAATGGGATATGCCAATCATTTGTTCCGTGCAGGTGCGGGGGTACTGGAGCGAGCTTCCAAAGCATTCATTTGACACCATGAAACTGCTTCCAATCAATTGGGAACAAATTCTACAGTCCAAAGAGTGAACCCATGCCTTCCACTGACGTCACTTTTTCGTTGTTGCCAGTAGAGACTTTCAGTTTGAAAAACACGGTGAGGACCAAAATTGAAAATTCAATAACTTTGCGAAAAAATAATAATTTGACCTAATATTTGGGATTCTATTTTAGCGATGTTGTTTGGCGAGTTTAGCAAGATTTCAAGCAAATCGGGGTCTATGAAGAAATCGCCGGAGTACACTCCCTGCAACACTACTCGTAAAGCGATATCTCGAATGGACGGCCGTATTTTGAGAAAAAGAGGTCGAGATTGAACCAGGCCGATGAGGCGCGTGACGTCAAGATATCTCGTTTCCTCCTCTCTTCGCTTCGCCCCTCAAGGCGGTGAGGCGGAGAAGACAAGAGGCCGTTCCCTCTCCTTCTCGGAGAAGCAAGACGTAAACATATCTGTCAAATGCGCCTCTTTTCTTTTTTCTTTTAAATACGGTCATCCGTTCGGGATATCGCTGTATGAGTGATGTTTTGGTGTTTGTAGCATCCCGTTGCACGCTTTTGCCGCCGTGTTTTGTGGAATCCAGATTTCGGTTGAGCATCCCTTTAAGAATCAATTGAAATATCTCAGAAAATCGGAAACCGAGCCCGATTTACAAGAGGGGCAATCGGTGGCCGAGTGGGCTAGCGCACACCAACTCGGAGCACGTGGAGCGAAAGCTCGCGCCTGCAGCTCCTGGGTTCAATCCCCACCCCTGCCCGTTTCGATCTGGATGAGCATCGTACCGGCGTGCCGTCGTGTATCACTACTGCGTGATGCATGTTAAAGACCCCAGGCTAGCAGTTGTACTTGACTGGCCAAATTTCTCATCAACAGCTGGGAGGCAAGTCGCCCATTGAGGCAGACTAAGTTCTAGGCTCTATAAACGTCCCTCCCGCCTGTACAAGAATATTCGCAGTTTTCGGGTCCTCTCTCGTATAGTTGAACGGAGGCTTCAGCCTACCCAGTGCAGTAGCCCTCTGAATAATTTTTGCCGTGGCTTACGTCAGAAGAGAAAGAGGGAAAAAAAGAAAGAGAGCAAAGTGAAACGACAGGAAGCAAGAGAATCTCTCCCTTGTGCCCCTGCCACTCAATCTCGAATACTCTCAACCCTGGCTTCTTCGGCTTCATCTCAAAAGAGTCAAGGGGTACTCTGTCTATTTTTCTTTCGGTATCCTCACTTGGACCGTATAGGTCGGCAAATGGGGAAGGCTACTGCCCCAACGAACGAAAGTGAGCGTCCGAACAAGGTATACGTGACAACGTATCGTCGGAGGGCACTCCTCCCGCTGAGAGCTGTCACGTTCCTTGCTCCCACGCTCTGATTGGGTCGAGGGGTCCGTAACGTTCCCTGTTTGCCAAGTGATGCCGAAACAAACTTCCGTTTTATCGTGGCAGCGTTACCGGCTTCGTGAACACATCCGCTCTATGCTGACAGTGCGACCGGAGCCACGAGCTGGCCGGACCAATCAGCCGCCTCCCTTCCTTCACCTGGCCCCTAAATCTGCGGTGGGTATGGGTGATAGAGCGTAATCACGTGGCGGAAGAGACGCGTATGATTGGTCGAAGGAGAAATGTAGCTCCCACCGCACTATCAACTGTATGAGCGTATAGTGTAGTGAAGTGAGTTGAAGTGGAGGCAGGAGGTTTATGACGAGTGGATATTTTGTATACCGCCTCGTTTCTTCGCTGTCTGCGGGGGTCTTGGAATTCGGAAAGGGAGTGCGCAAAGCCTTGATGGTTACGTAGACTCTGTTCACGCACCTTACAAACAATCGTCCGGCTTGTCGTAAGTACACCAGGATTCCCGAGCTGTTTATACAGCAGGGTAATATTGTCACAGAAAACCAATAAAGAAACGAAAAAGAAAAAAAAAGCTGAGAAGACGATTTAGTTTGTCGAACTTGTGCCAAATCAGAAACGCAATAATTGTATTGATAGTATTTCTGTACAATAAATAGTTCGATATCGATGCGGAGTCGATGTCGGCGTATCAGCAGAATTGAGTGCTATGTAGAGTGTAACACTGACCCGATGCAGCGTGGTATGATTGCTTTTATACACGCATTTTGATCACGAAAGAATCCTAGCTTAGAACACGCAATAGCGAGTGTTGAAATAGCGTACGCAAAGAAATAGCTTCGTCGTCACGCGCCCATTCAAAACACAGTTTGAGCTTGGTGCGTGTTCAATAACAATGACCCCCCCCCCCCCCTTTTTTTTTTTTTCGTACGCGCTTCTTAATTTTGCTAGTAACTGACGTGAATGCATTTAAACTTTCCAGAGAAGTACGGAATATAAATATAAAAACTAGGTTAGCGGGATTCGATCCTGGATCATCCGCGTGGGATCCGCGCGCGTTGCCAAACACGTGGCAAAACACCGATTTTTCTCAGGGAAACTCGCATCTACAAACAACCTGGTTGAAAAAAAAACTTACATAACATGTTTTTGATACTTATAACATTGGTATTAAGTGTTTAATTGGTAAGTAATTATTTCAAACTTACTCATATGCGCCGCTTTAATTATGTTAATCATGTACCGACTCGCCCAACCACACCCGCCTTGAAACTCGTACTTAAATTGCTAGTCTCAGGCCTTTTTCTACGTAACTTGTTCATCGGCATTCCTAAGGAAATGAGGCTCCCGTTCGCCCACACGTGGTGCGGGCACTGCGCCTGCGCAGTAAAAACCAGATCCGCGTCGAGTGTGATTGTTTTGCGCATGCTCCGCGTCGACAGCAACGCCACCACAGGTGCGTGACGTCAGGGGCGCATGTTGGTGTATCGCCCTTATTCCTAAGGTGACGAGTTTCCACATACTTCGACGGGGATGGGAAGCTCTGCACTGTACTGCTCGTTTTATCTGTTGACGCACACTAAGTACAGCGACCGCTGGTTGGAACGGAAACGAAGACGGCTGTGTTTCTGCGGTGCTTTGCTGCCGACTATATATACGTCGAAATCATGGCTCGTCTGCCATGCATGCTGAATTCAGCCGATTACATTGCGACGAACCCTACGGAGGGAGACTATTAACAGGGTCCTTCGATGCCCACGAAACTTGGGCCAAAGTTTCAGGGTCGATAGCTACTGTTAGGGGCGCTACTGTCCCACCGAAAGCAGGCCGAGAGGGGGCATACCCGTTTTAACGGCCCCACTATCGGTGACTTAAAAAATGTAACTGTACTAAAAAAGGAAAAAATTCTCCGGGTCTTTTTTGTTACCCCTAATGGTACGTTTACACTTGCGGATCCGCCAGTGAATCCGCCCAGCTTTGCCGCTGGGGCGAAACGCTGGGCGGAAAACGCGGTGGAGAGCCGTTTTGGTCCGGGACCTATTTCTGCCGCCGAACGAGGCGTTTCCGCTGACCGGCAAGTGACATTCTTGCGCAGCGCGGCATCGCTCGCCTGACGAATGTCACGACTTCCGGGAGCAGCAGTCGCTCCGGGAGAGACGGACGGCCGAGGTGGGAACTCTCGCGCCTTCTCGTCATATTTGACGGGATGTTACGAAAATAGCTGCCGCAGCGCGTGCCGCCGCCGCCGCTCGAGGGAAATAGATGTAAACGCAATCCGCTCGTCGCCGCCGCCGCCGGGAGCGAATTCGCCCCCGCGGCAGCGGATTTCTTCTCAGGTGTAAACGTACCATAAGACGACTTGAAGGCGAAAGCTCAAGCGCCGATGCATTAAAGACGGACACATGATTTACTCGCTGAGTTATCACTCTTAATACAAGTCATCCCTCTTAATGTCCTCAGTCATCCTGCTGACTGTGCTGAGTCATCCTTCTTAATGTGCTGAGTCAACATCTTATTTCGCTTAGTCATCCACTGAGTGGTCACGTAAACGTTTTGGTACCTTTCGTGTCGCCGACGTGTTTTCGCTCAGATACTTTAAAAGTCAACTGAACGATGAGACATATAAGGTTTTCGCCTTCAAAAACAAAAAAGAAAAAAAGAAAGTCCCATGTAGTGTGTTTTTGTTTCATACGTATTTATTATGGTTTGGGGCTTCACCATGTAAACGGTTGTGATTTCTGCTCTTGCACACAACGACAGCGAAAAGCGGAATCCTACCCAGGTGTTTTAGAGTAAACAGTCCGACCAAACTCCACTGCGGAGAAGGTTCTCTAGTGAACTGAGGTTTTGAACGCACTGGAAGAAATTGGTAGGTGCATAGGTGCACCATGCTGCACACGGACGCAGCGCTGCGTCCGTGTTTTTACTTTTCGTCTGGTCCTCGTCTTTTCGCACTGTTTTTATTCCGAAATAAGTATGTAGAGTGATGGAAATCAAAGAGCAGCGATCATATAAGACGATGGTACGAGAAGAAGCAGATGTGTCTGGTGCATGGCGAGCCGTTCGAATGTTTGTGGAACACCACGTCGATGCACGCCACGCCGAGAGTCGTATATATGTGCAGTTGTGGACAACAGCAGCAGACCAAAGTTGTGCACGAAAGCAACGAAGGTGCCGTTCTGGTTCTTAGAGATGTCCATAATGAAATGAGCACTACGAGAACGTCATGGTCCGGGGTGCAGTCGTGGAGCGTAGAGTCCGTGCCTTGTCCACTCGTTTGTTTGTGGCAGCTGGGAGATACGTTCACGGGCTCGTGCCGCACGACGATGGTGGGTGCGCTAGAGTGAGTGCCCATGGTAGAGGCAGTTTTACGGCACTCCCACGCGCCGTCATCTTCGAGAAAACCTCGGCGCGCTATTGGGTTATTTCAAACACACGACACGAAGCTTTTTTTTTTTTTCGGGAAGAAGCTTACACGAATGAAAGAAGCCGACGGCGGTGCCTCCGTGGCTGACGCGAAACCACGTTTGCTGCGTGAATGATGCGAACAGAAACAAAGCAACCAGTTGCTAGAAAGAAGCAAATGAAAAAAGGAGCCGACGGCGCCTCCGTGGCTGACGCGAAACCACGTTTGCTGCGTCAATGATGCGAACAGAAACAAAGCAACCAGTTGCCAGAAAGAAGCAAATAGAAAAAGGAGCCGACGGCGCCTCCGTGGATGACGCGACAGCATATTCGCCGCGTCATTGGTGTACGCCTCGGGAGACGTCCCTCGCCTGACCAAGTTTTGGTGATATCGACTCGCAACTTTGCACCTTCTTCCAAGCGCTAAGAAAGACGCAAGTTGTATGTTAAAAATTTTCACGTGGGGGTTTAAATATATGCTGTTTCTAAGGGTAGGTCGGACGTATCCGGAATGCGGAGTCTAAAGATACGTCGGACGTACCCGGGACGTCGAGTCGAAAGATTCGTCGGACATATTGTAAGCACCCCAATTCTGTACAAGAAATTAGAGATCGGAGACGTGCCATGTCCGCTCTCGATCAAGGCTGAGCGTCCGAAACGTCGCTTGTTTCCTTTCCCCTTCTCTTTGCACGTCTCGTCCACGCTTTTAGTTTTGTGCCCGCCTTTACATGCGGGCAGCACACCACCTTTTGGTCCCTGGCACTCGGTTTCGTCATCAGTCAGTAGATGGCGGCACACAACGTCATTTGCGCTACCGCGCAGGCGCGTTAGAATATAGGCAGAAGTAAGGCGTTGTGTGTTGTTCTGTTTCTGTTTCGTCGCCGTTTGCTCGACTCCGTAATCTGACTTCCAAGCGCGCCTCTTTTTTTTTTTTTTTTGCTTTTCGTGGTTTAGGACGTTTTTTATGGGCGTTCAGAACTTTGCTGTCCACCATGTGTGCGAAGAGGACTTTGTACCCAGTGAAGTTAAAGCGAACGGTGTTCACGTGCGCGAAAGACAACGGGTACCACGGCTCTGCAGAGCATCTGCGATACCGTGTGGTGCAGTGGAGAAGACAGCGGGAGTAGGTATTCAAGAGCGCCGCGACCCGAGAAAAGTGTACGGGACCGCGCAAACAATGCAAAAGTCGACATCCGGAACTCGTGAAGAAAATCCGAGAGTTTGTTTGCAGCTAGCTGGACGGGGCCACCGAGGACTCCAGTGCAGTGAGAGCAACTGGCTGAACCTGGTGCGCGGTGAGAATTGACGGCGAGCGGGCTAATTCCCTCCAGGGTTGGTATTATTTCTTCTGTGGCATTTATATCTTAGGAATTTCCTATAATAAATTGATATTTCTTGCAGAATTTTTGTAATTTCGGAGCATTTCCTGAATGTAAGCACTCGCACCTGCCCCCTCCCCCTCCCTCCTTGAACATCGCGGGTGTGAAAAGAAATGAGTGCTATAGTCTGTTGCAACCTAAGAACGAGGGCGAGGTAAGACGGGCCGGGAAGGAGGAAGCAGACGGAACGCTAAAGAGACAAGGGAGGCTTTGCCCCTCTTTTCTCCAGAGTTCCGGTCCGCTTCCTCCTCCTCGGCCCGTCTTACCCTCGCTCCTTCGTTCTGAGGTTGCAACGGACTATATAATGGACCGATTCCGGTAGCAGCGAGAAATAAAGATGGAATGAAAATTGCCAGGGGGGTCTCAGTGTGGCACGCTACGACCCGCTGTGATACGACCTTTCCCTATGGCGGCTACGTCCGACGCATCTCCCGGTTCCGCGCACGTCCGACACCTGTCTTGAAGGGGCACTGAAGTCATTTTTGAAAAAGGTAGTTTTTGATCTTATATTGTTTAAAATGTGTTAGTTCCCGACATATACCAAGTCCTATATTACAAAACCGCCTATTCATCTCAGGGCAAGAGAAAACACGCGGACTCTTTTTTCTCGCGGACTACACTGTGTGGACCAATGAAAGCCCTACAATACGCGCAGATTCCGAATGATTTTATTGTAACTCGTTTCGAAGAGAGTCTGATATGGTACACATTCGGATAAGACTCCTCTTTTTCACCGCGGGCGAAGCCATCGCTTGCAACTCGCCGACAAGCGCCCTTCGTCGACCACTTCACTTTTCCGAAGAAGGGCGTGTCGCGATCTTTGAACACGCTTTTAACGAGGAAATAAGCTACGCACGGTTGTGGTTTCGGGTTTGTTGGGATGCTTAGAGCGTCTAGATTGAGTTGTCCCCACAAAAGGACGATCTCAGAATCGACTTCAGTGGCCCTTTAGAGGGATGCTGAACCGAAATCTGGATTCCACAAAGTACGGCGGCAAAAGCGTGCAACGGGATACGATATGATACGAACTTTATTTTTCACCACAATTACATGTGGTGAATGGGAGGCCGGAGAAAAAGCTGCAGAAATGCAGCTTGTCGAAGCTCCGTCCCCCATTCAGCAGCTTCGACGGAGTACATATAATACATTGGTCAAAAAAGAGAAAATCAAATGAAGAAATTGATTATTTGTCTGTTTGACAATTTCACGATATCTATGTTTTTAACAAAATATTCGTTCAGAATAGACGGTAAAGCATAACTAATTTTTGTTTTCCATAGTTTGTCCTGCATTTCGGAATTTGTTAGGGCTGGTGATTTCTCGATGAGTAATAATCGCTTTTTTCTTTTAAATCAGACAGTTGAAGAATTATATTTGAGCGTCCTGATGCCACATATTTACACGTCATCGTTAAACGATAGTTATAGATTTTGGTGTATATTGATAATCCTGTATGATTTGAACAGTGAATGTGTATGATGTATGTAGGAAACGTTATCTATTATTCTTAGCACTTCTTTTTAATAACTGTATTATATGTAAGTTTGAGAAAGACGTATTACCCCAGATAAGGGTGCAGTAACATAAATGAGAATAAAATAAGGAATCTGTACAAAACCTTTTTTACGCTGCTTGGAAGGACGTGCCTATGATTATTCATAATTCCTGTGACTTTGCCTAATTTAGAGCAGAGATATTTCACGTGATTGGTCCAGAGCATGTCTTCGGAAAAAATTGACTCCGAGCGTTTTTATGCCATTTACAAATTCAATGTTTGAAGACCTGAAATTAAGAGGACTATAAACTCTGTTACTTGAACCGCGTGGGCGAAACATTATTGCTTTTGTTTTTGAAGTATTTATATTCAGGCAGTTTGACTCAGACTATACTTTTAACTTCGAAAGAAATGCGTTAGCTTTATTTATGGGGCCCTCTTCAGATATATCAGAAAACAATACACTCGTGTTATCCGCATGGATTATATATTTACAGCTTGAATCAATGTTCACAATATCATTAATATATAACAGAGAAAGAAGTGGTCCTAGAATACTTCCTTGGGGCACTCCTGCTGATATGGTTAATGGAATTGATTTCTCATAATTAATTTGCACAAACTGGGTACGATATTCTAAATAGGATTTCATTAGTGCACGTGGAAGATCACGAATGCCATAAGCATATATGTTTGTAGCATCGATTTGATGTTTGTAGCATAAGGATGCTACAAACATCAAAACATCACTCATACAACGATTAATCGAACGGATGACCTTTTTTTTTTTTTTTAATGGAGGCGCATTTAAACAGATATGTTTACCTTTTTTGTCTTTTTTCCGAGAACGAGAGGGAACGGCCTCGCGTCTCTTCCGCCTCGCCGCCTTGAGGGGGCGAGGCGAAGAGAGGAGGAAACGAGATATGTTGACGTCACGCGCCTCGTCGGCCTCGTTCAATTTCGACCTCTTTTTCTCATAATACGGCCGTCCATTCGAGATACCGCCTTACGAGTAGTGTTGTAGGGATTGTAGCGTCCCGCCTACATCTCCTGCATTGTTCTTTTTGAAATCCAAATTTCAGTTCACCATCCCTTTAAGGCTCCGGGGTCTGGATACGCCCGACGTATCATTAGGCTCCTCGTTCCGGATACGTCCGACGTACCTTTAGACACAGCGTTAAATATATTACCACTACTTCGCTGGGGCACGTATTGGGAAACCTTCTGGGGTAGAAAAACTTACGGGAAACTTTTTCGAGGCCCTGATTGGCTCTATTTCAAGTACGTCACAATGGCGCTCTTCCGCAACCACAGGACACGCGCCCGCGGTCTTTTCGTTTGTGAACAACAACGTCCCCCGACTTTATGAGGGGAGAGAGGGGAGGTGGCGACTCGGGAGAGAGGCGTATAGGTTAACGCGCTTCAGTGGTTCCGCCAGCACGCCTCTGGCGGCCTGCAGAATCGCTTACGCCCCGTCGGAACGTACGACCCCGCGGTTTTGTTTTTGCCGGCATAAAGGTTGTTTATCGCCAATACTGCCGGCCATCGTGTCGCCAACACCCACTGCCTACGTCGAGCGGCTTGGCTCATACTGCCACGAGCCACGTTATCGACCAAACCTACTGCTAGCTGCGTCCGAAAAAAAGAAAAAAAAAAGCGGTTGATATCTTTTTTTTTTTAATTTAGTGCCATCCAGTGACTCAAATGGCAGTTAAACTTTGGCTGTACTAGTAGCGGTCATGGAAATGTGCATGTCCATTTTTCTAGGACATTCCGTGGAATAAAGAAGTTGTTAAGGAAATAGAAAAATTATAATGGATTTGCGTTTTAGGATACCCAGGCAATTACAGTCCTGGGGAACATTACGATCATTTGTCAATAAAAGCAGAAATTGCTAATTTTGTGAAAATAACCCGTAAGATTCGATGCAAAAAAAAATGTAGAGCCGCGGAATCAAAAATTATACGCGTCCAATCTATCCTCTCAATTTCACCGCGCCCAAACAGCTTCCGAATCAGTGGCGGTCCATATGCGAGTAGCATAGCTTGGGCCAGACTAGGACCATGTACGCCCTCTGCCAACGTTGTGAGCGTTCCAGCCCGGTATCGTTTCATGAGCCCTTTAGGAGTAAAGAGGAAGCTTCCCGCTCTAATGGGTAAATTACTTTCAAAAAGTAATTAAATTAAACTAACAATTACCTTGCTTCACAAGTAGTTTAACTACAATTATAATTACTACTACGCGAAAAGTAATTAATTACAATCACAAATTACTTCTCAAAAGTAATGAAATTACTTTACAATATATTGGTTCTGAGAGCGACCCGACTTGGGCCATATAACTTTAAACGAGTTGTATAGAATGCAACGTATTTGTTTATTCCTTGCCCCAATGTTTGAGGAGGCTTAAGCATCGCTGCATAAATGTCACGTATTGTACTTTCCTTTTATGAATTTTGTTAAATTCATGATAGAAATTGAGAGTTTGAGGCAATGAAGTACTACGTTCTTATACTTATAATAAATAATATTAAATTAGTTCCTGTGCTGGAAGTCGCCAGACGGCTAACGAAAAAATTGGGTTGACAGACTTTTGTTAGCTCGGCAAATAAAAATGCAACAATTAGTCATATATGAATATTTTAGAAGTATTAATCCACACGCGCTAATACGACTGCATTCACATACAAACATCATGGTATTGTCGCGAAGTTTTGCTCGAGGCGAGTGTTTAGTCTAGCTTCACTTTATGTTTTTGCCTTCTCCGAGAGTTCTTTCCGTCTCAACGGGACGGCTGTTGGATCCCACCGGAGTCGGGGGCCCCAAATGGGGGCGAACGTGAACGCTGTAATCGCTACACTAGTTTATAGAACCCTGCGTTGGAAATGGTTTTGTCTTGTGCATGTCTGCTTTTCGGATCTCCACTTCGGAGGTGGTTTGCTCTGTGTATGCGTAACTTCTTTGTCCTACGAATGTGCTTTCTATTGTTTATGACTGCTCTTGTGAGCTTCGTTTGGAATGTGTTCTGTCTCATGTATGCGGTGGTTTTTGGAATGTTCGTACGCTTGGGCTTCGAGCCTTTTCATTGGGGCTAAGAAAACCCTCTTGATTGGTCCTTACAAATCTTTCTGATTGGTGGACTGGAGCACCCGTAGAATGCTGCTTAATCCTATTGGCCCCGAGCGGGACCGATTGGAGCGCTGCGATCGCTCGACCGTGACGTAGGATGGAGGATCACGTGATAAGGCCAGCTATTCCGCCTTGCTTTGGTCGGGGCCTTCGGAAACCCTTCAGTCGGTACTTTCGCATTTTTCTGCTTTTGAAGCTTGATCAGTACAGGCGTGGATCGGCTTCGGCAGCTGTCGAGCTCAGGGAGCAATTGTAAAGTACTGTTCGGTGCCGCAATGCCGCAGTTACGCGACCGACCCAAATATCAGCTTCCCCATCTACCCTAAGGAGAAGCATTCCAATGTGATTCATAAAATGTGAACAGTCTCACCCTGCGTGCCAGTACCTTTCTCATACACCTTCAATATTATTTGAACAATGGGGTTAAAAATGTATATGCAAGTTGGCGTCACGCAATTGCAAGTAGAGCTGAGTGCTAATAGACTTGAAACAGTAATTTACAGAGGGTAACTAGCCATAAAATTTCACTGACTATTTTAATGCAAACATCACTCACAGCCTAATGGTATTTAAGCAACCAGCAGCTGCATAAATGTGAGAATGTTACGTGGCCTTATTTATTTTACTTTAAAGATTGCAGATGCAAGTAGCTGCTGCACTCGTATTAGCAAGTAATATTTTTTTTGTAACCTATCTGCTTATCTTGTAGGAGCCCAAATAAAACAATTCTACAACTCTAATACACCTAGCTACAGGAATATTTGCATAATCTTTCTTTACAAAAAGAAAAACAGCGATGCTGTACACGAACTGTCATTGGCCTTTGAATGGTCTGATATTAGTTTATGAAATTAAATGTTATAAACAAGCTTTAATATTCGTCGCTCGAAAATTCAAGCATCGCAGAAAAGTTACAAAACCTGTGCCCCGAAAACGGAAAAAAAAAAGCATTAGTGGCACCGTATTGGTTTTTCGACTCGCGACTGGGGAAGCGAGCATGTTACCACTGAGCCACGAGAATTTGTTTTCTTTATTCCTGAGCTACGATAACAACGGGAGACGACCGATTATATTTGGAAAAGGCGCTTCACTTCACCGTTCATCGCAAATCGCAATCTCTAAAGTACGGTTGAGACACTTGCGTTCATGAGTGCGTTTACCTGCGTTGTGTTGAGAACCGAAAGCGAGACACCGGCACATCTGTGCTTCGTATGAAGCGTGGAATCCAATTCAAAGAACCATGTTTGCACGCGACATAAGCAGCAGGGACGTCCTGGTTTCTCGCCGCCGAAACGCAGTCAAACGCAATCAAACGCAACTGTCTGAGTGCTCCAGTTGTTTCACTCCCGGCTCTGGCCGCGATCTCGATCGATTTCACAGCACGCTGGCCGATGCGTACATACAACCTAACCAAGTAATGATACACGGCATGTTCCTTCACCCATGCTTTGCAGGAGCTCGATGTGTCACCGACGTTTCCTCCATCCAGCTCGTGCGGGTACGAAGTGAGGGCCGACGTTTGCAGTACGAATCCAATGAACGTGTAGCAATCCTTATCCAGCTTCTTGATTCTACAGAACACGTGTCCCGCTTCAAGAACACTTTCGCCCTCAAGCAACAGGCGGGACATTTAGGGGGCCTTGTCCACGAACGCATTGATGCTGCTTACAGACAGCACAACTGAAAAGGGGTACACAGTTGTAAGGGGTGCCCGGTCGAATAGAAGTTAAAAAAATATTCGTCTACCTTCAACGGTAGGTCGCACTTCGTAAGCATTCATTGCGATGCGCGAGACAGCCGCCGAAAACGACAAGTTGACTCGTCCCTCCGCCGCGCCAGTCCACGCCGCCGCGCTTGCGTGCAGCGACCGTTTCCCTGCTCGCCTGCAACCGACTCACCGGCTCCCCGGAAGCATTCGTACGGTAGCCGATTTAGGAACTCGACTGGGTCGAGTAGTGAAACGGAACATTGGGTTAAAAGAAGCCTTAAACACCCGTAGTATTAAAATAAGAGAAGACCGAGACACTCCACCCTTGACGCAGAGTGCGGGAAACGGTCACGTGATCCCTCATCCTACGTCACGACGATAGGCCCGTCAGGTGGCGCCACGCCATGTTCTCGGGGCTAATATAGGCAGCCGCCAAGGGCCCGCAGAGGACTTGGCTCCCGGATACCAAGTCTTGAACATCTCCCTGCCTCTGAGACCAACCTGCACGTCCGACCCCCTCGGCTGTGGAGCCGTCCGCCCGCTAGTCTCGCAAGCTTGGGACCCTCTATGGCTGTGGAGGAGTTCGGCTCGCCCGCCTTTGTGTGGAACCTTGTTTGTCGAGTTTGGCTATGGTCGGGGCCCCCGCTGAGGGTGTGTGGTCAAGGAGGACGGCAGGGGAAGTCGCCAGAGGCTAGGATTATTCCCCCAACATTTACTGGCGAATTGGCCATATCAGTTGTAAAAGATTTTATATCCTATCGCTCAAATAAACAGTTGTTTGTGTAACACCTGTATCGTTCATCAACGGAGAAGAAGTAGACACTTATGTTTTCTTCGTTACAGTATTGTAAATTATTTACATTGAGTTGAAATTATAATGGCTCAGAAATCTATAAGAACCGAATCCAGTCTTCTGATTCATTGGTGACAATATTCACAGGTGCAAGGTCAGTCTCCAAACTGTTTATGCAAATAATATCCGAAGTAAAACCAACAGGACATAAACTTGAAAATAATACAAAGATACAAATATGCGACAGTACTAGAAGTTAAACGCATAAAACTGGCAAAAAAAGAAACATAGACAATTAAAATTTCTAAGTTCAACTGAAAGCTGAAGCTGAATCTTTTTTTTTTTCCTTTTCAATATTTTGTCATGTTTATATTACGCTATTGTTTTGCTCGCTCCGCAGATGGCGCCACATGGCGCCGTTGGAGGTAGACTCCAAAGGGGATTGTCTCTCAGCCCGCCGTGTAAGCAACAAAACAACAAACAACGCAATACTATTTTTGTTGTGCTTGTATGTGCATGTGTGTCTGTGTGTGCGAATGTGTCACTGAGCGCTAGGCCGTTTGTGCGAGCGCTGAGCCTTTCAGAGAGGTTTCGTTGGCTCAACAAAGTCTTGTAAAAGTAATTGTAATTGTGCCTAAAATTTCGCAATTACTGACACTCGAAAGTAATTAAATTTAAATTACAATACCTTTTAGCCGAAAGCAACTAACTATAATTACAAATTACAGAAAACGTATTTAAATTACAGTAAATAAATTACTGTAATTGACTTACTACCCAAGTATGGCTTTATTAAGCAGAGCGAACGCTGGAGTGGAGTTCGCCTCCTCCAGCGTGAATTCGCTTTGCCAAAATGGAAAGAGGTGGGAGGAGCTTCCTCTGAACTCTTAACCTGTCATCGATTATAGTGAGATAGAGCGTTGTCCCGTGTCTCGCTTCGACGCGCTGATTGGTTCACTAAGACCGAAGCCTTCTACGTTTGCGAAGCTAGCGATGGGACGGAGTATACAGGCCACCATTACTAGGGTAAAGATTGCATATACCCCGATGATGATAGTGATCTAGTGACAAGACTGAATTTCGGAAAAAAAAACAATCTACCAATTGTCTTTTTTCAATGTTTTTTTCTCCAGTACGTTACAAAGGCGTGGAAGATATTTTGTTTATCTTCACTTACCTTCCCAAAAAGATAAATATCTTTGAGAAGATGTTAGTAATATCAATCAATCAATCAATCAATCAATCAATCAATCAATCGATCAATCGATCGATCGATCGATCAATCGATCAATCGATCAATCGATCGATCAATCAACCGATCAATCGATCGATCAATCAATCAATCAATCGATCAATCGATCAATCGATCAATCGATCGATCAATCAATCAATCTATCAATCAATCAATCTATCAATCAATCAATCAATCAATCAATCTCATTAAATACTCTTACACACACAGAGAAACAAGATTCAAGTTCAAATCAGAAACACTTGCCACATGTTGGGTGCTAACATAACAGATTGAGAGAGCAGTTCCAGCTTAAAAACAAATATAAAGCATTGAAAAGGGATGCGAACAAAACATCCACATCTTAAGAAAGTAGAAAAAAAAACACACACAATATTCCTATTATCAATGATCATATTTATTTAAAGTGCTCAAAACACTCAGAGTGATCTTTAGATAGGTGCACCTTCAGAAATATACTATGCATTCTTTACTTTATTTGTTTATTTTTTGTGCTCATGAACAACTTGACGCCTTGAAAATGATGCGCAACAGATTGATCACTGGTTAGTTACAAACGCTACAAAAGTTGGATTAAAACATCAATACCTGCTACGTCGAGGGTACAAAAATTGAATACGGGTCATGGGACTGGTTGGGATAATTTGATTAACATGAAAAGTCGGGGAGATCAGCAAAAATCGGCTCCGAACATGAATAATATTAGCTGAAGTGAGATCAGGACAATGAATTAATCCATGAATACATTTATACCGAAAAACGAGATCTCGCGCACGTCGTCTAGAGGCGATTGCATCGTTCCAAGAGTCTCGCGTACGAATAGTGAACGGTACGACCAATATATCGATGATAACAAATTTAAAAGAAACGCTTCTGAACATTTTTTTTTATCCTCTCTTGACTTGTAAAATTAATACGATTCCTGACAACAGAGCAAAATCCCAATATAGACCGGATTAACGAGAGGTTTAATCATAAGATACATGTTGGCGTGGAGAACTCACGCGTAATTTTAGAGGCGACCGGGTAAGTAAAAACCAAAAATATACATGATCACGCTCAAGGCACGCAAATACAAAAAATATTGCAAAACACGAAAATTAAGGACAGAACGAGCGGGTTGGCAGGGATAATTAAACTTGAGGAAGAAAACGTACCTTCTGGTTTTCTTTCTCATGTTTAAACACGAAAATTACATTTAGTTAGTGAAAAGCTTAAACACGAAAATAACATTTAGTTAGTGAAAAGCGAATTACTGAACAGGCGGCTGAACAAGGAAATAGTGAGTGTACAGCGAATGAATCAGAGAAAGGGGTAAAATTTTGCATAATGAACGGTTAAAAAAATATGTGGGATAGGGTGAAAATTTACATGGAAAGTAGCTTTACGAAGGAACTGAGTCGGGTCAGTAGCACTATTTGCATAGAAAAACTGTCACGAGCTTCCCTTCTCTTGGACGAAAGTGAGGGAGCATATTTTTTCTAGCAAATATTCATAGTCATAATAAATACGCCGTTCTAAATACGTTTTTCATAAACTATGCGGATTCATTCTTTTCTAAACGTGTTCAATGTTCATGGCCAGTGTTTTGGATGGCGTGTTTCTTATTATGGGCGCAAATTCAAGTCGCGGCCTTACTAAAGAGTTGGATAGATTGATCAAGCTATAAGTGTTACTAATATCTAAAGACAAGCGTGAAACTACTCCCAATATTCTCATCGCATCATTCACAACAATAAAAAAAACATGATTTTCAAATGTTATGATACTATATCTAGACACACGCCAAGATCTTTCGCAAGAGGGATGTCCTGCACTGGCATTCCATCACGATGATGCGTGCAGTCAACAGCATGATGACGTCGGCACAATCGAAAGCACTTTTGTTTTTGTAGAGTTTAGCAGCAATTGTTTTCACCACAAGCATAGGTGACGCACCGGATTGTAATACATTGCGGCCTTCCGTGAACTGAATTCTTTTTTTAATAACTTAATACGTTAATATCATCGGCAAAAAATTGTAGAGCCCATCCACTTCGCGTGAAGATGGAGGGACCGTATGCCCAGCCGATATCTTTACGGCAACTTTACGACATCTATACGATTTACATATGATTGCAATGAAAACACGTACACGACTTCGTTGTTTACTTATGTTTATTTATTTCCTAGTGACTAAATTGATCATTGCCTTATGGTCACTTATGTGCAAGTTCTAAACCCAATTTTCCAAGGCACACCTCGAGGAAAGTCTTTTTTTTTTTCCGATTGAGCCGAAGTTTCTTTTCTGTGAATGGAGCCAGCCGAACATAAGAAACACACAGAGAAAAAATATAACATTCGCACCGCTGGTGCGAATGTTATATTTTTTTCTGTGTGTTCTATGTTCAGCCAGGCTCCATTCACAAGCAATGAACCAACTTGCTCAGCTAAAGCCCGTAACGAAGTTTCTTTATCAGCATCGCGGAAGCGAAAGAAAGTTATACCCGTCTCATCTAAAACGCGCAGCTACAAGCGAGAGAGCGTATGCCAACCTGTTCAAGAGGAGGGAAAGAAGGAACGGAACTAAAAGGCTGGGATTCCCCAGTTCCTCCTCTCCCTCCTCTTGTACAGGTCGCGATACACTCTCTCCCTGTAGCCTTGGCTGTCCTGCGCGGTTTTAGTGAGACGGAGTATAGATCGAGCGCGTTCTGCCCTCAGCCTTGTCACAGCGCGATCTTAGCTGAGATAAGTCGGTGACTGCGTAGATGATAACAGGGATTAGGACCTCACTATCTAATAATGCCACGGGAGGCTGACTCACGCGGGGTTGCCCCTCTTTTTATTTATACGTGCCACGACCAAACGGAACGAAGGAGCGCCGTTTAAACGGGAGTTTCTTGTTAACATCCATGGACGCATTTCTTTCCCGGATACTAGCACATAACAGCTTTGCGGGAAAAGGAGCAACTCGAAGCTTTCAATGCACGACATTATATCATTCATACAGTGACAGACAATGGATCATCAGTCTTGTACTACTTCCTTACTGCACAGGTTCACCTGCGTAGTTGACAAATCCAGCTTACACAAAAGAAAAAAAGGACGAAAGGTATGAGTTTTGCACTGACTTAATACGAAGGAGCGATATTTATACGATAACACCTAACGGATTAAGGCCCGTTCACACTCTTGCGACCTCTTGAATCTTGGTTCCTTGCGACTCTTTAAACCTCTTAAAACAAGAGGACACAGTGGCGCCGTCTATCGGGTTGCAGTGTAAACTTGACGGTCCGGCATATTTTCTATTTTTCTCGCGCATTATTCTTTCTTTCTTGTCTCGAAAAACTTTTGGAAACATTATAAACGAGTCTTTCTCATAGGTATCACGCACATTCGACCTCGGAGATGCCGCAAAACCGTCGCTCTTGTGAAATGCAGTTCCACGATCACCGCATAGATGGCGCCAGAAATGAAGTTTTAAGAAGTTTTAACAGATCTGGTCTCTCTCGGTCGTACTCGGTTGCAAGAGTGTGAACGGCCCTTTAGGCGAAGGAGTGTAGCGGAATTGGCTGCGAATTATTAATATCGGCAGTATTTTTCCGTTCCCGCAGTGTCGGCACCCTCCTCCCCCTTTTCACACCACCACGCTTTTGTTTTCCGAGCTGTTTTTAGGAATGGATTTGTTTATGCAAACTCGGGGGAGCGTAAGGTCCACCGTGTTTCGCCTTCTTCAGGCAAGCTGCGTTTGTTGCTCCGAGTGCTTTTGCTTGTTTTATCCGTAATATTCAAAGAGGCAGTCTATTTTTGTTTTGACACCTGCAGTGGTGGTAACGGATAGCTAATATGGCGGACACCATGCGCACGCAGATGAATGATAATTTGACGACCTTTGCCAAGTGTGGAGGGGGCCTTGGGTTCACCCATGAAGTCCCTCAAGAAAATGTCCTTCAGTTTTAGACATTTCTGCTTCACCTGGGTGACACGCAGGTGTATTGGTCGTATTGCCCACGCTCCAATTAAAGAATTTTGGGCTATAGTTCGGTTCACTCTAAGATCATCAAGCGGGGCATTGCTCTAACGGTTAGAGCAATGCCCCTCTTGATGCCCAAACAGGTCAGTAACCTAAGAGCCCAAACAGGTCAGTGAACCCAAGAGCCCAAACAAGTTGGTAACCTGTTTGGGCTCTGCGCTAAAGAAATCGTGTTTTCACACTATGGGAGCCAGGTTCACAATGCAGGTTGAAAGACTCAGAAAAGCCAGCTACCCGTTCCCACCACTGGCCATTGTGTCGGGCACCTTGTTGAAAACGGCAAAAGGCCTCCAATCTAACAAAACTGAGGTCGAAAAAACAAGGGCACTGGTAATCCCGTATCTCCACAAGACCTCACACAATTTTTTTTTTTAATACGTGGCAAGTCGTTTAGGCGTCCGAGTTGTATTTTGGGCACCGCGAAAATTGAGCGAAATTTTGTCTAGCGTCAACTTGATAGTTGAAGGTTCAACAAAACACAAGTGCACTAAGAAACGTGCCAAGCCTTTTCTTCCATGCACTTCATGCGTGGTGTATATTATACCACTCTCGTGTGGCAAGCACTACGTCAGTCAAACGGGCTGATGCCTTAATGATAGACTACGCAAACATGATTACTCTCTGATAGTCCCAGTAGAAGGACATCTTGCAACACATTGCAAAGAGTGCACATGTAGTCCGTTATTCGGGGAAAGAAGCATCCTATGGAGGCACAAAGACAAATTGGCTCGCGAGGTACTGGAGGCTTACCGCATCCTCTCTGCAGATAAGGAATGCATTAGTGTTGAATCGGTTGCACTAGAGAGCCGCTCTATATGGCAGCGTAGCTGCCAGAGTAGCGACACGACGCAAAATTATCTAGATGCACGACGTCAGAAGCGCCGATAGTGATCTCCATTTTGGGCCTGGGAGGTTGCCATGGTAACCGTGCCGCTAGCGACGCCGGGCGGCAACTTTGTTTCTAGTTGGTATCTCCATTCGTTCATTGAAAAGTGGTAAAAGACGCTTGGCATGGCATAGCGGTACGGCACGGGCCTCTGGAGGAACGGTGCCTGTTTCTTCTGTGAAGTGAGACGATTTGCAGCCCGGGGACTGTCGGGCGACAAGAGCTGCTAAGTATCGTAGGTGCACGGACAAGGCGAGTGGTTTTCCGCGCCGCCGAGATGGCGGCCGCTTCGTGGGACGTACGTACCGTCCTTGTACTTTCGGACTTCGCTCCTATGGAACAAAATCCGATTACGCCGGCCACGACAGGACGATTGCCTCGGGACATGACTGCTGGTCGACTGCCCCATAGTAAGCGAATGTATGCTTAGCATCATATTTCTTCAAGACCCAATCATCCATTCAAGATGAGATTGTCTCACCGACTGGCGAGGAGCGACGTCGACGACGGTCTCACCCTCGTTTGGGCGATGAACAATCGACGGGGTTAAACCAAGAAGGACAGCATGGTGGTCTCCAGAGGATTGTTAACGCCATCAAAAGAGACGAACGCCGGATATGAGGTGTTCTTGCCGACAGGTCAAGTGGTCGTCCGGAAGTTTACCGGCATGCAAAAAGTCAATATTTTGTCTGTTGTAGCACACATATCCGTGTTAAAGGGGCCATGAAATGATTTTTTAACTTCTTCTTCCTTAGCTGTAATCCTCAACTCAAAAGCGAACTGTGAAATCACGCGGTCGTGACATGCTAGGGCACCGGTGCGATGACCCCAAGCTTCCACCGTGCTTTTTAAGCACACCATAGAACTTGGCATTCGCAAGTGATGATAAGTTCCGTCAGTCCACTCATTGGCCACGAACGCGAATTCAAATATTCGTCGACGAATTGATTATTGACGAGCGCATACGTCCGAGTGACGCAGTTTTCGTGTCCAATGCGTGAGCTGGGGTCGGCTGACGTCATTTTGGCCTTTGTAGGCATTGCAAAGAGGATATTTAAAACCATACAGACGTGATGATAACATTATAGCACACTGACATTAATGCGCACAAAACGGGCCCAGCTACAGAAAATAAATATTACACTCGTAAAAAATAATTGTCTGTAACTTGTTAATTACAAAGACGAACACACCTCTGAGCATCTAAGTTTAATAGTATGTGTTGATGAATAGTTATATAGCAGGTCATTTCATATACGTCATTTGAGCAAACGCCAGCTTGTCACTTGAAAAAACAAACCAAAAAACACTGCGATCAAATGCAAGCTATTGCAAAGAAAGCACGTTATATCAAAATCTTCAGAACTGCCAATTCGTAAAATCGTCGATTAGTACCGAAGGTTAAAGATCGCAGGAGCTTCTTCGCTAAAAGTTTCTGTGATTATGCGGTTACCTGGGGCTGAAACAACTTCCCCAAGGCCCAACATGCGACGCATACATTTCGCATTGATTCTCAGACACTCCAACGTTGAAACAAAGCCAAGAGTATGCGAAAATTGCATGCTAAAAGTCTTATCGATCCTCGAACACATCCTGGAATCCGAGCACCGCTACGGCGATATGACTGATGCTGTCGCACAGGTGCTAATATCCAGAGCGATCTTCCACAGAAAAGGTATAAAGTCTCATTCTTTCAGATCTTCACGTTATAAATGCGTCAGAGAGCACGAAGAAGTCCGAAATTGTCGGCAAGCAGCGGCACATTACGACTACCGCGCACCGAACAAACTCGCATCCACCAGCTCTGGGCGCTGCCATCTTACCGGTGACATCACGGCTCTTGCGAGGTCACGTGACGAGTAGTCACTCGGTTGCTATGGGCACGGTGCCAGCTCGGCTCGTTGCTATGGTACCGCGTGTGACCAATCGCGGTGAGAGGCGGCACACGGAAAAGCGTGGCGCTACTCTGGCAGCTACGCTGCCATATCGAGTGGCTCTAGGTTGCACCTAAAGAGACTTCTTAACACAAACAATAAAGACCCCGCATGAGCCAGGTTGCCGAAATACATCACGCGAGAGCCGACAGCGGATCAGGTGTTTGTCTTCATCTTTGACAATGAAGACCATGCACGAGCCAAGATTGCTGCGAAGCAGCCTGCACGACGGCAACGTGCCGGCCAACAACGGATCTGATGTGTGAAACAAAGGATCTGATGTCTGAAGCATGTGTCCGCAAGGGAACACCCTTCTATTTATTTTTCATGTTTCTTTTTCATATTTTTTGGGGTGGTGGATTTTTACGATGTTCTTCCTTCTCTTCGTCTCAGTAAATATAGTTGTGAGTACGCCTCTATCCTGTATCTTCGCTCTTCTCTCTACGTGTGCCTAATACCGTTTAGATGACCAAGCATATCATAGGCGTGAGACAAGGTGCTTGGAGCAAGCGTGACGCGCGTACGTAGGTAATTCCGTCGTACACGTTCGCAGCGTTAACGCCGTGTCTTTTTGTACGATGTACGCGAGCAGCGTGACTCAGCAGGTTGTTGAGGTTCCAGAACCTAACCATGCAATCGCGGACACGTGTTGCGTGGCTACAGTCACGAGCATCTCATTACAACTCCGTAGCCAATCAGATTGCACCATTGACCAACACCAATTCAGCGAAGAACCAATCGCGAAGATAGGAGCGTGAATATAAATTTATAGGCCTGGGCCCGCCCTCTTGGGTCTAATGGTCAATGAGGTTCCCTTGCTCTTCGATTGGGAGGAAGCGGCTAGTAGAAAGGTGCTGGCGTCGTAACCCACAAAAAATCGCTGTTTTTTTTTGTTTTTGTTTTAGAGCGTTGTTTTTAGGCGCTTGTTTCCGGGTTGAGCGGCGTCGCCGTCGGCGTCGGCGTAGCCGCGCGCGTCGCGTTATGGGACGTTACCTCGCTAAATTTAGCGGGCGAATTGACGTCACGGGACCTTGGCACATATTTAGTTTCCCTCTAAATTTAGAAGGCAAAATGACGTCACGACTTCGTGTCACGTCACCCATGAACAAACTAAGCGGCAGGAGGAAAGGAGGCGGAGGGGAGGAGGAGGAAAGATAGATAGATAGATAGATAGATAGATAGATAGATAGATGATGGAAGATAGATAGATAGATAGATAGATAGATAGATAGATAGATAGATAGATAGATAGATAGATAGATAGATAGATAGATAGATAGATAGATAGATAGATAGATAGATAGATAGATAGATAGATAGATAGATAGATAGATAGATAGATAGATAGATAGATAGATAGATAGATAGATAGATAGATAGATAGATAGATAGATAGATAGATAGATAGATAGATAGATAGATAGATAGATAGATAGATAGATAGATAGATAGATAGATAGATAGATAGATAGATAGATAGATAGATAGATAGATAGATAGATAGATAGATAGATAGATAGATAGATAGATAGATAGATAGATAGATAGATAGATAGATAGATAGATAGATAGATAGATAGATAGATAGATAGATAGATAGATAGATAGATAGATAGATAGATAGATAGATAGATAGATAGATAGATAGATAGATAGATAGATAGATAGATAGATAGATAGATAGATAGATAGATAGATAGATAGATAGATAGATAGATAGATAGATAGATAGATAGATAGATAGATAGATAGATAGATAGATAGATAGATAGATAGATAGATAGATAGATAGATAGATAGATAGATAGATAGATAGATAGATAGATAGATAGATAGATAGATAGATAGATAGATAGATAGATAGATAGATAGATAGATAGATAGATAGATAGATAGATAGATAGATAGATAGATAGATAGATAGATAGATAGATAGATAGATAGATAGATAGATAGATAGATAGATAGATAGATAGATAGATAGATAGATAGATAGATAGATAGATAGATAGATAGATAGATAGATAGATAGATAGATAGATAGATAGATAGATAGATAGATAGATAGATAGATAGATAGATAGATAGATAGATAGATAGATAGATAGATAGATAGATAGATAGATAGATAGATAGATAGATAGATAGATAGATAGATAGATAGATAGATAGATAGATAGATAGATAGATAGATAGATAGATAGATAGATAGATAGATAGATAGACAGACAGACAGACAGACAGACAGACAGACAGACAGACAGACAGACAGACAGACAGACAGACAGACAGACAGACAGACAGACAGACAGACAGACAGACAGACAGACAGACAGACAGACAGACAGACAGACAGACAGACAGACAGACAGACAGACAGACAGACAGACAGACAGACAGACAGACAGACAGACAGACAGACAGACAGACAGACAGACAGACAGACAGACAGACAGACAGACAGACAGACAGACAGACAGACAGACAGACAGACAGACAGACAGACAGACAGACAGACAGACAGACAGACAGACAGACAGATAGATAGATAGATAGATAGATAGATAGATAGATAGATAGATAGATAGATAGATAGATAGATAGATAGATAGATAGATAGATAGATAGATAGATAGATAGATAGATAGATAGATAGATAGATAGATAGATAGATAGATAGATAGATAGATAGATAGATAGATAGATAGATAGATAGATAGATAGATAGATAGATAGATAGATAGATAGATAGATAGATAGATAGATAGATAGATAGATAGATAGATAGATAGATAGATAGATAGATAGATAGATAGATAGATAGATAGATAGATAGATAGATAGATAGATAGATAGATAGATAGATAGATAGATAGATAGATAGATAGATAGATAGATAGATAGATAGATAGATAGATAGATAGATAGATAGATAGATAGATAGATAGATAGATAGATAGATAGATAGATAGATAGATAGATAGATAGATAGATAGATAGATAGATAGATAGATAGATAGATAGATAGATAGATAGATAGATAGATAGATAGATAGATAGATAGATAGATAGATAGATAGATAGATAGATAGATAGATAGATAGATAGATAGATAGATAGATAGATAGATAGATAGATAGATAGATAGATAGATAGATAGATAGATAGATAGATAGATAGATAGATAGATAGATAGATGGGGTTTATTTGCGTGCCTGCAAACAGCCAAGTGGCCTGAGCAGCAGTGCACTGTCCTGCACACAGATACAAAAAAGTATGAGATAAAAACACAGTCAGGCGAAAATGTCAGTTTCACTAAAAAAGGCATCGTGAGTCTGTTGCAGACGTGTCATTGGGCAAGTTGCCCGCACATCAGGATAAAACGTATCTCTACACTTTGATGTCCTCCCTGACGGTACCCGGAACCTCAGCGACATCAGCAGCTGGGCACAATCAAGAGAACCATGCACGATTTGACGCAGAAAATTCATGTCTCTTGCAATTCGTCTATCGTGCAGAGGCACTAGACCGAGGTCAGTCAGCAGGGAATGGTAATTGTAGAAACGGCGGCGGCCAATATACCGATCGTATAGAATTCTTATAAACTTACGCTGAACGTTTTCAATAAGATTACTATGTAACATCGTTACAGAGTTCCAAACCACAGACGCGAACTCGAGGCGTGATCTAACCAATGCAGAATACAGACATAAAAGACACTCAGAGCGACGAAATTTTTTTGTCAGTCGCGAAATTACACCCAGTTGGCGAAGTCCTTGACCAACAATCCGAGAGACGTGGAGGCGAAAATCCAATCTCGAGTCCACAAAGACACCAAGATCCCGTACATGGAGCAAGCCGCATAACTTGCTCTTCAAAATGAGCTGGAGCAGGAAAAAGGAGGAGAAGGAAGAGGAGAGAAGTAGGCTAGAGGAGGAGGAGGAGGAGGAGGGGGCATACCCGTCCCCCCTGTACCCTTCCCTCACTCCTCCTCCAGAGCTGCGCTCTATCTTCGCATAAAAAAAGATTTGTAAACGTCTTTCATTTTTAAAATTAAATCTCGTTTCTGCTGGAAAACGAAAAATAAATAAATAAATAACTGAACAACGACGTTGTAAGATATCCGGTACGTCTGCTTCCCCTACAAATCGTTCGAGAGAGAGCCAATCGCCGAAACATACGGAGGGAGGTGGGCGAGCGAGGAAGCTAAAAATATGTTTACACGTAGAAAAAAAACGAGCAGCCCTCGTTGTTCCACTGAGCGGACGTTCCACGTGCTTGCGGTCATGCTCAGTATCGGCAGCACAGGCCATTTTTTTTCGTTAAATCTAAAAACGTTCTTAGCCCCCCCCCCCCCCCCCCAACCCCCTCCCCCCCCCCCCCCCCCCCCCGCCCCGTAGCCTTCGCCGAGTGGCTCTCTCCACTGCAGCAATACGTAACTGAAAACGAAG
>JAZHYW010048472.1:0-19021 GCA_037355805.1 Ixodes ricinus
CTTTTTTACTAATTTTTAATTTGCACCAAACCTGAGCGCACTGAACGTAGTAACTTAATGACACTTTCTTTTTCTCGAATTTCGCTTTATTTTAAAAGTTATAGGCAAATTAAAATTACAAAAACAAGCAAAAAATAACCTCCTTCATGACGTCCTTGGTTGCTTGAGTGGCCGTGAACTAGACGAGGGATAGTGGAGCTGAGCGAGCGCTCCACGGCTGCCGTACTCCGTGTCGACGGCGCGAGAGGGCGCCACTAAAGCGTGTTCTGGATAGGCTGTATGTAGCGGGCAGCTAGAGCGGCTCTCATTGCATTTGCTGCGCGATTAAACACAAATTCGGCGTGACACTTCATTGGCCACAAACGACAGCAAACACGGGGTAAAGATCAGTTCAGAATGGGAGCCACTTCGCGCTGCCATACCGCGAAACGGCCAAACCGCCAGACAAAGCTGCTCACCGAAGGCCTTAGGGAACGCTCAGAGCCGGTCGGGTCCTTCGGTCCCTACGGCCGCAGCGCCGCCGCGTACATCCGGGACCTTTCCGTGTCGGCGCCTGATCCCACTACTCCTTTCTAGTATGCGCCGCCTTTTCCACCGCTTGGTGGCGGGTATGTCGACGGATCATTTCTTGTTTCCGTACTTTATAAACTGCATTTGTTTCTTTTCTGATCTAAAATACTGAACAAAAACTACTTTTATAAATAATTGAAACGGTTCGCGCCACTTATATTTTGTATTTCGACTAAAGAAGCTTTTAGCGGCTCTGACCAGTAGTAAGCCCAGGACCTAAGACGTCACATTACGCGCGCTTTCGGTACCGCGGGTCGCCCCGTCGGTGGAGGAGGTTTCCGCGTCGTCCGGTTAAAATATGACGCACTGATATTTAGTTACTCTCTCCGTGCCCGCTGGCTTGCCCGAACCCCAAGAGACGTGGAAACCGCAAAAAAGGTAGACGCTTAATTATGATTGCAGGAGCCCTCTTTAAGCGTGCCACAAGCACGAGACACCAAGTCTCTGCTTTGAAAAGTTAGTCCACAAGCGAGCACACGCGCTAGAAATGCACTTCTCAAAGCTGGGGGCACGGGTTAGCTCGCGCTCAGAGTATAGAAGATAAAGCTTTATTATTTTTTTTTTCAGCCGAAATTTGTTTTTGCGGACTATAATCAAGAAAATACGGAACATCGAAACATTGAATGTTTTCTTTGTTTGTTCACTTTCTCGGGTGGTAATTTTTATTTGTCGTAAACTCGCTTGGCACGGGGACGATCGCTCACTAGGACAAAACACCTGGTTGTTGGAAAAAAAAACAAAAAAAAAAAAACGAGGAGAAGCTTTAGGTTGTTTGTTGATTTAGCAGAGGTGAAGGGTAAATACACGCCCGCAGGGAGTGGGGGTTACAACAAGATGGATTGGCCACGTGACCAGGTTACCCAGGATCGTTGAACGGAGGCACTTAGGATAAATTTTATTTGTTTATTTAATTATGAATACTGCTTTGACCCAACAGGCATCCGAGAAAGTCACCAAATGTTGTTTCTGCTGTTTGCTTGTTTAGCCTGTCTGGATGACTAGCTGGCTGGGGTTGTAAACTGCGTAACGATCTAATCTTTTTTTTTTTTTTTCACTACGTCCTGCTTTCTATTTCTATATATTCCATATTTTCTCCGAACGCTTTTGTTTTTCTAACGATTGCCGGGCCTCCTTGTTTGCCCAATTGCAGCACCAAGTGCTGGGAAGGCGGTCTTTCTAAGTGTTTATTATAGTCGTGGGTTGAGTGAGGACTGCGTATGAGAGGCGTGTATAGATATTGTTTGCATTTAGCAAGGAACTACAGAAAGACTAAACATTCTTACCGTAATTTCCGGTGTAAAAGTCGTTTTTTGTTTTCCAGAAATATTTCCATAGGTGCGTCATGCAACTGTGCTTGGACATCCGTTTTTTTTTTTTCTCTACTTTTAGGAAACTTAAGTGCGCAAATTCGATAGTGAGGTTATATTTCTGGTTCGTTTCGTGGTGGAGAATATTGAAACTTGCTCTCCCTTGCTCATATATTTTGATCATAATACACACATACGGGGTTTTCTTTGCGTTTCTTCACTCCGACTGTATACAAATATGTAAGTGCTACTTACACAAAAATGCTAGTCTACCAACTTTTTTAATGAAAAGCGGCACTTTATTAAGCAGTGCAACCAGAGAATACAGTGTATACTGTACTAAAATATATTGATGGCGTATCTTGTCTGCGATCTTTTTGTGCTGTATATATAGCACGATTCCGAGTTCTTAAGAATTCATAACACTGGATCTGGGAAAAGTATCAGCTAAGCGTATGGTCACCATTTTGGTTCATGGAATGAGCCGTTTCTCCCTTGACCTATCCATCCCTGGCGAGCCTATCTAAATTCGAGGGGTGACGGGTATTTATTATTTTTATCCACACTCCGGTGAAACCACCACATCCGGCGCCGGTGCTTCGCAGCATTGAAAAAATATTTTCCTCCCTTTAAATAAGCAAGAACAACGATACCATTGCAAGAGATCTACGGAGATAGGCATGATTGATAAATTGATCGCACGCACAGTGCCAAAGACGCTTATATTGGCGAGGAACTCTCGCAGTATACGATGATGCTTCATAGCGACCTTGACGAGGCTGGTTCCGAAAAAGTTTTTTACGAGCTTCGAAGATTTAAATGGACCGAAATGGCGATTGCCATGGCAACCGAGACCGAGCAGCCAATCGCTTTGCGAGATTTTTGGTCGTCCTTATCTTAGTATTTGTTTCTGTCCGGCTAGCAGGCAGGGAAGCGAATGGCACAACTTCCCTGGGATCCAGTGACTTTATTCGTAACAGGTGGCGGTTAAAAATGTTCTTTGAGAAGGAAGAGGGAAAAAAAAGGAAGAAAAACGAATGCCGTCTGCTACTTGAATAGAAACCGCAGCGCGTAGGGCGACACCTGTGGGACACGTTCGTAGCGCCGGCGCACCGGCGCCCCGGATGATAAACGAAGTCGACGACGGGCGTCCCAAATTTATCGACTCTCTCGCGACTTCTCGTTTGGGAACGAGAAAGGGGAAGCGCATTGTTGGCGTAAGGGGGCGGGGGCGCCCCTCGGGGAGCCAGTCGACCTTTTCAGACGCACGTCACACGCGGCCATCTAGTCCCAGCCAATTGAGGCGATGGGAATTCGGTCACGTGACTAAGGGTCCCGCGGGTCGCTGCGTCCCCGTCTTGAAGGTCACGTGACGGTCATTTGCAGCATGCGATTAGCTGCGGCGACTCGTAACGCCCGCTGTATACGGTCCGCTGTCGGGTGAAGCGGAGTGTATGTAGTCAATGGCGGCCGACTTCGGTTCTGTTTGTTCGTTGTTCTCCCGGTGTTTGTATGTGTGTGTTTGTTTGGCTCGGAAGCATAGTGGCATGCGGGTTCGTATAGCGCACGTCGATATAAAGATCAGTTGGCAGTCGCCACGAGCGACAAGGGGGGGGGGGGGGGGGAAAAGAAAATACCGAGCTGTCAAATTGTTAGCGGAATTTTGTTTTTGTTTGGCAGCGTTACTATTTCGCGGCTGGTATTCGCGGTTCGTTATGCGATGCGGTCAGTTCTCTTGTGGGTGGGAGCGCCTTACCTGTTGTTTTTTTGTTATGTTTTCTTTTTGTTTTTGCTCGTCATCCTTTTTTTTTTCTTATGGAACGTCGTTCCGCAACGACGACGCCAACGCGACAATTGGGACGGAGATGGGCACCGAACGCGCGGCCATTGGACGCTGAGTCCCGGCCGCATACGTTGACGCAGTAGTCGTGTTACAATATCCGACCGCGCTGAGTCGTATATTGTGATGTCCGAAAATTTGAGTGCGCAGGCTCGATAGAAATTGTCACAATCGTCCCCCAAAGAAAAAAAAATAGATTTCAGTTTAAGTCGAAACACGGCCGACACTACGAGCAGTGCGTCACTGAGTCAGGGGTCCCCCCCTCCCTCCTTCCTTTGTTTGTGACACCACCGACTACGAGCTAATGAATGCCAATAATCAAGCATCGTGAAAAGCGCAAATCGCTAGGCCTTTTCTTTGTATATAGGATCGGTTCAGCGCTGATAGAACTCGCACAGAAATCTGGCGAACACCATGATGGCGCTCTTTTGACGCTGTCTGATTGGTGACGTCACCTCGCGACTAGGCCCCATCCCCCTGTACAGTTCAAGAGCACAGAAGCCAAGCAAAAAAAAAAAATCAAATAGAATTTCGTTAAAAATGAATTTTAACAGATTCAAAATTCTTTTCAATGTTGAACGAAGAAATTCACTACACATATAATAACAGTTCTAACATGTTGGAGTTACTTCAGTGTTTTATGCTAGAGCTAGGAAATTTTTGAAATTTCCTAGCTCTAGCAAATTTTTCTTTGAAATGGCCCTCAATGCGCGTGTTGTTCTTGCGGTATATGAATCATCTACATTATTTGTGTCCGTGTATAATACGTACGGCGTGCAAATTCACCTGCTCCTTGTACACCTCATACGTTTGTTTACCCTTTAAATTTCTCCCACGTGAGTTGACACCCCCCACACACACACACACACAGACACACGCACATCAACCGATGACGGCGCGAGCTTGGCTGCCTTGTCATCGCGCGTTCTTTGTATTTCCATTTGATTGGTGCGCCCCCACTCGGTGCTCCGATGCGCCCAAGGCGCATTCGAGAACATGTACTCACTCGCCGTATACAGCCGCGAAACTCGATGATCCATTATTTTGTTTACCATGCAACTTGTTCGTGCTCTTGTTTGGTCGAAATGCATATGGCGTGATCTGTATGCTGTTGTTGCATTGGTATACGATTGTGATGTTTGCGTACAAGACCTGATCTCATTCACTAGTGATTCAATCCCGGTGAACGCCGACAGCGTGCTCGCCAAGCAGGGGAGATTTCAGAACTATAGATCTACCACCGAAGTACGAATCAGCAAGAAGGCTCCATATTAATGAGCCGCGCGCCCCCACGTTCATTAACGTGTCACTGTCTGTAATACGCGTGCTCGCGTTTTGATACTTTTCACTCGATGCCTTCCTCACCTTTTGTAGAGAGGGAGAACCTGTCAGAAGCACCGGCCTCGAATCGTTTCTTCTTCACCTTGTACGAAGTGGAGGACATATAGAAATATGACTTAAAGTTGTCTACAACTCGTTTTGTCGTAAGTCAAGTCGGAGCGCAGCCAACGTCGAGACGTCCTGCCACGCTGCCCGTACATCATATATACAAGGTGTTCCAAACAAAGACGTACAGGGTTTTGTTCGGCGCAAAACAAAACTACGCATCACGGAACGCTCTTTCTCCGCCCCAATGCAGCGCTGTAAAGGTCAGAACTAGACGCCAAAGTTTCAGCCCGCACCGATATCTTATTTAAAAGTTATACGTGATTTTCTGAAAATTTCAATTGGAAAATGGCGGCCCACGGTGCTCTCCGAATACATGTAGCTCTATGGCGCCAGAAACGGAAAACAACGAAAAATGGGCCCCATTTTCGCAGTGCAATTTTTTACAAAATCACTTGTAACTTTTGAATAATATCGTAATCGTAATCGTAATCTTTATTGGCTCGGGAGAGTTGTGGCTTCGCGGAAAGGCGAGAGCCCGTACCATGAAGGCCCGTGGTGCCACGTCTAGTGATGATGATTATGAGATGATACGTACAAGGGGAAAACGACGCGGTCTTCTCAAAATCGCAAGCACCGTTGCTCGAAGGTTCGTAGCTTGCCAAGACACTTCTACCAGGTGTGAGAAGTGTCTTGGCAAAGGGTGGTGTCCGGAGATTTCACCGTGCGATGGGCCCGGGAAAGACCTGGCTGTTTGATGGTGAGGAGGACGACGTGCTCTTCTGATCCGCCGCACGAGTCGTGGAGGTTCGGCGGCAGTTCGGGTTCGTAGGTTAGCGAGCCAAGGTGACCTTCGGCAGGCCGTTCAATGAACGTTCTGGATGGTAAAGCCGTGTGTTTGTGGGGTTTGCTTTCTGCCTGAGCCGCCGCCTTTCTTCTTTTGCGCTTATTAGGTCGGTTCCGCTAATATTGCGCGCGCCTCTTTAGGGACCTCGGCATTTTGATTTTGACGCCGGCGTTGGCTCCTGGGGACGACAGTATATTGGCAAAAGTGTTGCTTAACACCGGTACCACTAGCGAGTCAAAGCGATAGCATGTCCCTCTGCAAACTGTGTGCTCGTGGAGACAGGGTTACAACGGATATCCTTCAAACCTCGTGACTCTTAAATTGGTTTCATGGGTGGTCGTGTGGGAGGCTTTAGCCTAAGCGGTTTTGCTTTGCTTTCCGATCTGTCACGTCGAACGATTCAAGGCGATAAAACAGCCTCCGCATCGGTAGAATGCCATCCTTTAAATACACCGACAACGTGATCATCGACTGTTTTGCCGGGATAAATTCAGGCCTAATTTTGTCGGCTGTTTCAGGAAGAGCTCCCACGTACCTAAACGAACACAGTCGGAGAGCCGCGAGTTATACTTGCTCCGCAAGAGCTTCCTGAATTCTCCTCCCGGAACGCTGTGGCCTTGAGACAGCATTAATCAGTTTGTGCATTCCTATTTGCCACATTGGGAGTTGACCGATTACCTTGCACTCGTTGGACTTATTGCAATACATGCGAGTGCTTAGAGAAGTTCGTCAGTCTAACTTAAAGACGGGCAAAAAAAAAAAAAACAGACGTCTCAACACAGCAGGCTTCCAACGCGGGCAGCTTGTGCGCTCAATATCATTACTAATTATTATTATTTTAACCGTTTTAAATTTCATATATTTTTATTTTACATGAATAAATAATCTCAAATATTTTACATCTTAACGGACGTCTTGCTGAAACTGCCAGTGAGGTCACCTGACCTCACTGGCGGGAAGAATGGGACGACGTATGCCCCCTCCTACGCCGTACCCTTCCCCCCTCTCCTCGGCTCCCCCTCCTCCTTTCCTCCTCTTCCTTTCCTCCTCCTCTCCTCCTGCTGCTGAATTTGTTCATGGGTGACGTCACACGAAGTCGGGACGTCGGTGTCCCCGCTAAATTTAGCGGGGAAACTGAATTAATGTTGAGATCACGTGACGTCAATATCCCCCTAAATTTAGCGGTGAAAATTTTCCGCTGAAGTTAGCGGGGAAACGTTTTCGCTAAATATAGAGGGAAATTCTTTCGCTAATTTTAGCAGAGAAAAATTTAGCGGAAAAGTTTCTCCGCTAACTTTAGTGGAAAACGTCCCATCATGCAACACGCGCGGTTACGCCGACGCCGACGCCGCTCAACCCGGAAACGGGCGCCTAAGAGCTGCGCTCTGAAATGTAGTAGTAGCGATTCTAAGTTTTCGTCCCGCTCTTGTTGAAATAGTTCAGCTGAGGCTCATAGAACTTGTCATATTAAAGAGTCAGAACAGGATTATTGCTTAAATTAATAAAATGAAGGAGCAACGAGGGTAGTAGTGTAATAATTAGTAGAATACGTAAACTTACGCCCCATTCCCGAATACAGGGCAAAAATATATCTAGTCATGAAATACACGGAATCAAAAGATAATCTCGCAAGATAATCACCAAACATGACACAAACAAAAACTTCAAAAATCAAAGATGCCGTTCAGGCGCAGTGAAAACTTTTTTTTTCTTTAAATACTATGTTTTTCGCCAAATTTCTTTGATTACGTTCCTACACATATTGAGGAGTCACATATCAAACAAATTAACAACAACAAAAAATACGTCTGGGCACGCGTGCATGATTTTAGTTGAACAGAGCCTATGTAGATTTTTCTACGCTATTCACATACAGGCGAACATCTTGGAAATAGAGTAAGCAAAATTCAAGAAGGGTCGAGACATAATTACACGGTGAGACAGAACCGGGTGAAAGGCGCAGGCTTTATTCTACGCGCCCCTTTCACGGGTGCGCAGATCTCCAGTTCCGGCTTGCAACTAGACATACTTGTGGCTTCTTGGCAAAAAGCTTTCTTAAATGTCACCCTTGTCCGTCGTCGAGGATGCGAAAGCTCGGAAAGGACCGCCCGCTCGACATACTAGCGACTTTTAGTAGACCGTGTTTCCCGCTCCGCTCAACACCTCCGCTACCCGGAACTCTACAGCCAAGGCCATCGGCGCGCAGGCGCAGTGACGGTTTCTTCGTAGCGGAGGGCTAGCGGAGGAGGAAACACGGTCTACTAAAACTCCTACTTTTCGAGCATCCTAGCGAGGCAGCGCCCTCTCGCGCCGTGCAAGCGCGGTGGGAGGGGAGGACAAAGGGAGGGAGAAAGACGACGTCCCCCTGGATTGGCAGGCACAGAGAGGAGGCCTTGGCTGCATATGAACGTGCCTCCAGATGTGACGTCATGTGACGCCATGGGACGTCATACGAGGAAGACCCCAGACATTGTCTGTACGCTGTCTTTTGTGCGACGTATTAGTGGTGTGACCGGAGGCTTTGCGAGCCACCATTTTCGCTAGCTAAAGAATATTGACAATCGGTATTCTTCTGTGTCGTGGCACGTTACCTAAAACGAGGAAGTAAATAGCGTTACTCGTCAATTCGTCAAAAACTAACCCGTCGCCGAAAGTCGCGGCAGCCCCGCATAAGTAGCGAAATACAGGTGACCGTTACTTTCCAATCTACCGAACGTTGCTTTTGCGTAACTTTAAATTCCAATTCTGGACTGCGCAACGATGTATGCTAGTCTAAAAAAAGGTATATAAAAACTACCGAATAACGTTATTGTGTATGCAATATCGTAAAATAATGACGAAAATAATTTACTCGTTATTAATTTAGAAATTCAACGAACACGTTGGTGACTTACTCAAAAATCTAGCGAGTCGTCAGCAGACTTGTGCGCTACTCATTATAAATAATGAAATTACTTTGAATAAAATTTTTTCAGGTGTAACTTTGTAATCATTTGATTACTTTTGTTACAAAGTAACCGCGCGAGTAATTTGATTACCTTTGGAAGTTCTAAAATTACTTGTAACTGTTAGTATTTTCCCTCCCCTTTCTAATGGCGCCCCTTGGTTCTACAAGTTTCTTTCCAAGAAACCCTCGAACCAAGCGGGTGGAGGAAGAAAATAGCCAGTTAATAATTCGGTGATTTTATTCCGAAAATGGAAAGTACAAAGATCCGTTTTCAAACCGGCAGAAAAATCAGTCGCTTTGAAAAGCTGAAGTAATTGGAAAAATAACGCTTACTTGTTCAAGTAGCCACAAATTACTTTATTTTTTAATTAATAAAGTGAGATAATCGAATACTTTTTAATCGAGAGTAATTGTAATCGATATTCATCCTTTCGACTCACGTGTACGACACTGGCATACTTTGAGTCTGATAACTTTTAGTGCCGAGGATTTGAATAGTTGTAAAACCTCCCCCCCCCGCGTAGATGGTCTTCGACGTTCGCTTCCCTCCCTCGTGGACGAGAGGTCATCGAGGCACGCGAGCAGAGACGTCGAGGCGGGGTCAGACGGATATATTCCCAGCGGAGAGAAAAAAACAGCAAATGTCCAGCACGCGCTCCACTTTTGCGAAATTCCTGCCCGGTGATGAACCCCGCGCGCTGACAGTTTTGTGTTTTGTTTTGTTTTGTCTTCGTAACCCCGCGCGGCCCAGGAGTTCCCGACGAAAGATAACTTCATTACCCAGGACAATGTCGGGAAAAAAAATACAAAAAGACACACGCACACTCGGAGGCCCGCGTGACTCGGTTCACCCCTCTAGGGGGTATTCACACGGGGAGAAATCCCGGGGATTTCTCCTCGGCGTACGCCCGCTTTCACGAGACGAGAACGCGAGGCTTTTGCACATCGCAAAGCCTGACGTTTTTGTCGCGGGATGCGCGTGCCCGTGGAGAGTCCCCGGTTTCTCCCTCATCGACAGTGCCCCTTGATGGGAATTCTGTCCACACGAGGGGGGAATCCGCCACTTTCCTCCGCGGATCGCGCCTCACGTGAGGCATACGTCATCCCCTTTTGCGCCTCGCGGCGCCGTTCCACTCCGTGCTGGAGGTGCGGAGGCTTCGTTCTGTCAGCACGAAAGCTCCGCAGGTGCACGCGGCGGAGCCGGGGACGGAGTTTCCCGGGTTGTTGACGTCACGACATCCGTCCGCGGAGTCTCCTTCGTGTGGATACCCCTTAATGGGGTATCCACACGAAGGAGAAATCCGCCACTTTCCTCCGCGGAGCGCTGCATCACGTGAGACATACGTCATCCCTTTTTGACGCCTCGCGGCGCGTTCTCCTCCGTGGCGGAGGCGCGGAGGCTTCGTTCCATCAGCACGAAAGCTCTGCAGGTGCACGCGGCGGAGCCGGGACGGAGTTTCCCGGGTTGTTGACGTCACGACATCCGTCCGCGGAGTTCTCCTTCGTGTGGATACCCCTTAAGGGGTATCCACACGAAGGAGAACTCCGCGGACGGATCGTCGTGACGTCAGCAACCCGGAAACTCCGTCCTCGGCTCCGCCGCGTGCACTGCAGAGCTGTTCGTGCTGGTGGAACGAAGCCTCCGCGCCTCCGCCACGGAGGAGAACGGCGCCGCGAGGCGTCAAAAAGGGATGACGTATGTCTCACGTGACTCCGCGGAGGAAAGGGGCGGATTTCTCCTTCGTGTGGATACCCGCATAAGCTGACAGTGCGGTGGGAGCAACGCGGTCACCGGACCAATCAACCGTCTCCGTTTTATCACGTGATTCCTCCCGGCCCGTTTGGATCTGGATGATTATCGTGGCGGCTTGCGAACGGATATTAATTACTACTGTCGAGACCGGTTATAACAAAGTCAACGGAAATCAGAAATCACTTCGCTATATCCGATGTTTCGTTATAACCGACTACTGCATAACGAAGTGCAAAAGAAAATGGAAATCGTGATCGCTTCGATATAGCCGCTAGTTCGTTATAACCGTCTTCGTTGTAACCAGTATCGATACTGCCTGATAAACGTTTAAGACCCCGGGCTGGCAGTGGTACAGCACTGGCTCTAAATTACTCACGTTCAGCAGAGATTTCAAACGCTTACTGGGTCTGCCTGACTTCCCATTGTCTAAACATACATGCATCGCCACACTTCCCGCTGGGACAGGGGGTGGGGGGGGGGTGTGATCACGTGACAAAGATGGATCGTATGTGACCGGTCCGACGAACGCATATAGCTTCCTCACGCACTATCATCGTAAAGGGTGAACGGGGCCTTACTGTGCGGTCACCGATTCGAAAGGAAATCAGTCAATCGATAACGGTTGTTGGCCTTGGTACTTGAGGCTTGTTGAGTCCAGTAGCATCGACACCTGAGTGAGTTGGTGCATGTTGTGTCAACTGATGATCACCGGGGGGGAAGGGGAGGGGATGATTCCCACTGTGCGATAAACTTGGGGGTTCCTCCTTAGCGGCTGCTGTTAATGGAACTAGAAAAGGTTGTTTCCTCGACTTCGCTAAATGCTGCACCTAAACGTGCTGCCCGAGTTTTATGATTTATGCGACAGGTGTTTGTTACTAGAGTCCACGGGAGCTTAGGAAGTTCGGGACGTGGCATGTTAATGATCACACGTCTCGCTTCACGATTCGTTGTTCGGTGTTTTTATCGGTTGCTGCTGCAACTTTATTGCCTACGGAGAGACAGGAGGGTTCCGTCACACACCCCATTTCTTCAGCTGCCAGTGACTGTATGCTCTAAGTAATAACGGTCACAGAAAAAAAAGAGAAACCTCACGTGCTTCAATTTTTTTTCTTCTATAAACAGTAAATACGCTCCTCTTAAAGGAAAGCTGCATGAAGCGGTTTTAAATACGAGAGAAAAAAACACAAAAACACTCGCACCTCGGTAACTAGCCCGCAGCGCTTACGGATATAATTTTCGTTCGATCATTTTATTCATGGATTAGCCAGAAAAACGCATTCAAAGTAGCGCTGAAACCGCGCCCCTCCGAGGTAGAGAGAGAGGGGAGAGAGGAGGAACGCCGCCAGTCGACGTCACGAAAGGACCTGTTTGGGGGACACGCTGCGGGATAGGGCGCGCTTCTCTCGTGTAGGCTGCTGACGTTCACATCGTTTTGCCGCTGCGTGGCGCTCGCTTCTTTATCCGTCGACCAGTCGTGCTATCGATGATTCGATCGCCCGACATGTTTATCATTTTCTTGCTGGCTCTGTTGGGGTAGCTGAATTTTCGTGACACCGAAGCTGCTGACTCATGCTCCCGCGTATAGCCGTCTGCTGCACCAACCGAGTTCGGCGTCGTTGCTCCTTCCACTTACTGCCCTTTTCACGCCGACACCGAGATTCTCAAAGAGGTGTGTTCCCGCTGTGAAAATAGAGAAGTCTGATTCCAACTAACATATTGTTTTCTGTTCGGAACGCGCGTCGAACTGAGCATGCGGGAACAACGTGGTGTTTGGTTCTAAAAAAGGCTAGTCTGAACCTGACGCTCTCCCGACCATCTTTGAAATTAAGAAGGCACCTCAACGCATCCAAGGACACCGCAAAAAGGAGATGAAACTAGGGAGGAGTTATCAGTCGACTGTTCTAGAGAAAATTTAGGCTATTTTGTGCTAACCGTCTGATTTTATAGCTGTTTCACTTTTTAT
This sequence comes from Ixodes ricinus, assembly GCA_037355805.1. Taxonomy (NCBI): domain Eukaryota; kingdom Metazoa; phylum Arthropoda; class Arachnida; order Ixodida; family Ixodidae; genus Ixodes; species Ixodes ricinus. Next base: position 12,614 of record JAZHYW010048472.1, read on the forward strand.
TTTCCGTGTCGCAAAAATGACCGGAGTCCGCTATTTAATATATATATATATTTTTAAAGAACTCCGCTACCCAGTTACTTGTTAGTAGGGGGCTTATGTTGCAACAACTGGGCACGTAATTCATCGTGAGACTTTTCACAACGCAGCTTAATTTAGCATTCACTTTTTTTTTTTTTTAGACCACAGCTCTTAGGCGTCCGTGGACGACCTGAGCGGCGTCGCCGTCGGCGTAACCGCGCGTTAGAGTATGGGACGTTTCCCTTACAATGACGTCAAGTGTGAGCGTCACAAAGGAGCAGGAGGGGGACGGAATGTTTTCCTCTCAAATATAGCGCGAAAATGTCCCGGCTAAATTTAGCAGAAAAAATCTCCCGCAAAGTGTTGCGAAAAATTTCCCTGCTTCCGTTAGCGGAAAAAATTCTCGGCAAGTTTAGCAGAAAAATTCTCCGCACAACATTTAGCGGAGAAATTCCCCCACTATATTTTGCGGGGAAAAACTTCCCGCCAAACTCCGCGATCGCGGACAATTTCGCTATGAAATTTCAGAGCGGAAATATTTACGCACTAAATTCGGCGGGAAATTCTGAAGCGGAAATTTTCCGCTAAATGAGGAGGAGCAGGAGAGGACGAGGGGAATACCCTCCCTCCTCCTCCTCCTCAAGAGCGGCTCTCTAATTCATCATTACGAAGGGCTGTAAACATCTTTCATTTATATAGTTGAACGTAAGCAGTTGCTCACTAGTTTTTGTTGGCACATAAATATATTCCTTAAACGTAAACATATATTTTGTCATAATATTTTCTTTTCATAGATACACTTTCTCCCGCAGAAGTCCCTTTTTAAATTAAAGTAGTATGCGACATTTTGTTGTAAATATACCTATTTGTTTAGAAGTGACGCTTTTTTCCATAGCAAGTTCGTCCATAGTTGTACCAGGTCTCGTTCGAGAAATTTAAATTGACCAGTATTTCTCATTTTGTGCGAAAATACTAGCTTTGGATTAATCTCTAGTGTCTCATGGAATGGTCCTTTTGTGTCGTAAAAATATGATTGGACGTACGATAACGCCACAGTGGTAGTCAAATACAGTCAACAAATTTTGAGAAGTATTTGAATGTAGGGGCCAAGCGAAGCCCTCACTATCACAAAGGATTTCACGCGGGGCTACTTCCATTGCAGCTGGCAAACGCGGATGGCCCTTCTGCGCAATTATTCGTGTAGTCTAATACCTCTGTCAGACACACTTTAAGATATGCAAATGACATTCAAGATGAGCCGCTCTGCTGCGGGTGACCTACACTACACAAGGGGCATCGCGCCGGCAGGACGCCGACGTGCTTTCGTCTCAGGGGAAGCTCTTCTGCCCGCCGAAGAAGGGCTCTTGAGCTCCAGCTTTGGTGAACAATGCAGCCTGCACGCTCACGCCTCCAGTAGCTGCCAAGCAGGAAGGCCAAAGTGGGCCTAATTCCTGTCTTCTGGACGACCGTTTTTTGGAGAGAACCACGCCAATCCGGCCGTTCGCGTCCCGCCAAAAAGCCCGCCCTCCGTTTACTGTAAACATATTTTAGGTTAACAATAAGCAGCAGTCAGCGTTCCGGCACGTATAGTAATAGGGTTCTTCCTTTTCGGGTAAAACCCTGAATAGCGGTCCTTCAAATCGAGCTGAACTTATGGAAAATGAGAACAATTATGGATCTGTTTAAGAAATGCTTCCTCGGTCACTCGTTTGATGGTAACAGACTTCTTCGACGTAGGCCTAACTTCTGCATATATTCGCTTCAGAATGAGTCCGAAGGCGGAAATATACTGCTAGATCGAGCACCATTGCTATATCATTTACTTTGTTGACTTTTGATCGTGTAAGTAACACATTTCGGGTACTTGCCCTTCATAAATAAGACCCGAGAAAACCCGATTTCCTAATGGCTTCCGAAATACTCCGATTTCTCCCCGATTATCAGCTCCGGTAAATAGCGCTCCCGACCTTCTACCCCCGATTTTCGTTAAATATAAAACCCGCAAAAAACGAGGAACCCTATACGTATGAAGCGTCGATACCCTTCGGTGCAAGCGACTTCATGCGTATAGGGTTCTCGTTTTCGAGAGTTTTATTTTCGAAAATCGGAAAACCGGGGTAAGGACTTCGGAGAAGCTGTGCGTCGGGGGTATTTCTGAAGCCGATAGAAATCGCTCTCGGGTCCCATTTGCTCGAGGAGCAAGTACTGAAAATGTGTTGACTACGATCAAAAAAGTCAGCATAAAAATGTCTCAACAGTAGTGCTCGATCTTAGGTATATTTCCGCCCAATTCAGACGCCGACAAGTATGCAGAAGTTAGGAAAATCGAAGAGATTCATTACCATCAAACAGTGACCGAAGAAGCATTTCTTAAACAGATCCATAATTGTTCTCATTTTCCATAAATGGCTGATTTGAAGACCATTGTCAGGTTTTACCCCGAAAACAGAACCTATTACTATACGTGCCGGAACTTTGACGCCTTTGTAGCAACCTAAAATATTTTCTTCATCTGATGCGTGGTTCTCAAAACAGTATCCAGAAGACGTTAGGCCACTTTAGCCTTCACCTTGGCAGCTACGGAAGGCAATGAGCGTGAACTTTGCATTGTTCACCAAGCTGGGCTCAAAATTTCTTCGGCGGAAAACTGAGACAAGCATCCTTTCAATGTATAGGAATTGGCCCCGCAACTTGTAACTTCATCTTAATGTCATTTGCACTTATCTTAAATTTGTCCTTAAAGTATTGTTCACGAAATAATGCACCCAGAGAAAAATTGCATCGATTTATATCTTTAAAATAATAGCCCGCGTAAATCACTTGTGATAGTGAAACTCATATTTGCATTCAAATACTTCTCAAAATTTGTTATTTATTTGATACCACTGTGGCGATATCTGCAGTCTAATCATATTTTGCGGCACAAAGGACCATTCCATGAGACACTAGAATAATCCAAAGCTAGTATTTTCACTGCAAAATGAAATACCAATTCAATTTTAAATTTCTCAGACTTGAAACCTGTACAACTGCTATGGAAAAACGTCACTTCTAAACAAATAGGTAAACAATTACAACAAATGTCACTACATACTCTTTAATTTAAAAAAGGGATTTCTGCGAAAATATCTATGAAAAGAAAATATTATGACAAAAATATATGTTGTTCATAAGAGAATATATTTATGTGCCAACAAAACTGAAGTGAGCAACTGCTTGCGATTCAACTATAAATGAAGTGTTTGCTCCTTGTAATGATGAATTAGAGAGCCGCTGAAGGAGCTCCTGCTCCCCTCCCCATTGTAAATTTCCGCTAGAATTTCCCGCTAAATTTGAATGCGTAAATATTTCCGCTAAATTTAGCGAGTTTGTCCGCGGGAGTTTTTCCGCAAATGTAGTGGAAATTTCTCCCTTCAAATCCTGCTAAACTTGCCGAAATTTTTCCGCTAGAGCTAGCGAGTTTTTCACTGTACTGGAGATTTTCTGCTAAATTTAGCCGAACAATCGCATGTTGGGAAAACATTCCCGTCCCCCTCCTGCTCCTTTCTTTGTCACACTTGACACGTCGTATAGGGAAACGTCACATATAACGCGCAGTTACTTTTCGGCGGTATAAAAATCATGCACAGATTTAATAGTCTAAAAAAAAAGAAGTAGATGTAAATTAAGCTGCGTTATGAAAGTCTCACGATGAAATTACATGCTTGGTGTATAAACCCCTAACAAGTAACTGGGTAGCGGGATTCTTCAAAATATATATATATTAATGGGCCGCCTCTGATGCGACGCAGAAAAATAAAAATTAGGCAATATAAGAAGACTGACAACTACACAAAATGTGACCTACTCTAGAACAATCGACTGATAACTCCTCCTGAACTCATCTCCTTTTTTGCGGTGTGCCTTTTTAGTTCTCTTGAACTGCAAGGATGGTCGGGAAAATCGAATTCGGAACTAACCTTTTTAGAACCAAACACACGTTGTTCCCAGTAGCCATCGGCTCAGGCAAAATGATTGAAGTTGGAATCAGACTTCTCTATTTTTCACCTTGGAATTTTACCTCTTTGAGATCTCGGTGTCAGCGAGGCGAAGTAAATGGAAGAACAACGACGCCGAACTCGTTGGTACAGCAGACAGCTATACGCAGGGCAGCTCTCTGAAAATTCAGCTGCCTAGCAAGCCAGCAAAATGGCAACTCGGGCGATCGAATCGTGTTGTACGGCTGGTCGACGACAGAAACGGTGTGGCGATCAGCAGCCTACGGCGCCATCCCGCAGCGGTGTCCCCAAATCGCTCATTGGTCGGCTGAAGGCGTTCCTCCTCTCCTGCTGGAGCTGAATAACATACTTTGAATGCGTTTTTTCTGGCTAATCCACAGATAAAATGATCGAACGAAAATTATATTCATACTATAACTGAACCGAGGTGCAATGGTCTCGTAACTTCATGCCTTTCAGAATTTTTTTGACATAGAAGAAAAAATTGAAATACATGAAATTTCTGTGACCTTAAATTTTATTTATACAATCCTGTATATGAAAAATAGGGTGATAATGACAGAGCACCTCCTGCTCTCCATGAGCAAATTCTGGCTCCTAAAAGCAGACGAGCGCAGATCGGCTTAGACATTATGATATTAACATGCCACGTCTCACAAACCAGGATGAATATTAACAAACACCTGTCGCACTAAATAAGAACTCCGGGCAACACCTTTGGAATGCCTTTAGCAGGTCGAAACAACCTTTCTGGATTTAAGCAAGTTTATCTGCGCAGTGGGAAGTCATCCCCTCTTCTCCCCGGTGATAATCAGTTGACACAACATCTCGAATGTCATTGCTACTGGACTCAACAAGCCTCAAATACCAAGATTAACAACCGTATCGTTGACCATTTTCAATCGATGACCGTTACCACTGACCGATATGCGTAGAATATAATGCATTCGTCGGACATACGTCCATCTTCATCGCGTGTCACACCCCACCCCCGTCAGCGTATCGGAACAATGAAGTCAGGCGAACCCAGTAAGCGTTTGAGAATCTCTGCTGAACGTAGTAATTTAGAGCAATTAACATACCAGCAGATGCTGCATCGAACGTATCGATACTGTTACAACGAAGACAGTTATAGCAGACTAACGGCGATCGCATTTCCATTTTCTTTACTTCGTGCATAACGAAGTCATTATAACGAGGCATCGGATATGCTGAAATTGTCTGATTTCCGTTGACTTTGTTAACTACGACTCTCGGCAATATAATCCGTCTGCACCGATAATCATCAGGTCCCTGGAAAATCGCAATAAAACAGGGCAATTGATGTCCGGTGACGAATATACACAGAGAAATCCGCCCCTTCCTGCGCAGGCCCCGCGCATCACGTGAGACCATCGTCATCCCTTTTTGACGCCTCGCGGAGCCGTTCTCCTCCGTGGCCGGAGGCGCGGAGGCTTCGTTCCGCCAGCGCGAAGCTCTGCAGTGCGCGGCCCGGAGCCGAGGACGGAGTTTCCCGGGTTGCTGACGTCACGAGATCCGTCCGCGGAGTTCTCCCTTCGTGTGGATACCCCTTAAGGGGTATCCACACGAAGGAGCTCCGCGGACGCAGATATCGTGACGTCAACGACTCAGGGAGCTCCGTCCCCCTCCGCCGCGTGCCTGCAGAGCTTTCGTGCTGACAGCCTCCGCGCCTCCGCCACGGAGAGGCTGAGGCGTCAAGAAAAAAGAGGATGACTGTCCTCACGTGATGCACTCCCGCGGGAAAGGGCGGATTTCTCCCCGTTGTGGATGCCCTTTGGGAATTTAATCCACACGAGGAAAATTTCCGCCGTCGTCATGATATTAACCCGGAAAACCATATCACTCCGGCGGTGCGGATGCATCTGGGGGGGGCTCGTGCTGACAGGCAACATCCTCAACACGCAGACGATGGAACAGCCGCGAACGCAAAGGATGACGTGATGCGCGATCCACCGGAAAGGGGAAGATGAAAGTTTCGCCATGATGTGGATACTGATAGGGGTATTCACACGAGGAGAAATCCCGGGGATTTCTCCGCGGCACGCGCATCCTGCGACAAAAACGTCAGGCTTTGCGATGTGCAAAAGCCTCGCGTTTTCGTCTCGTGAAGCGCGCATGCCGAGGAGAAATCCCCGGATTTCTCCTCATTAATGAATAGAGGGTGAACCGAGTCACGCGGGCCTCAGTGTGCGTGTTTTGTATTTTTTTTCGACATTCTGTCTGGGTGTGAAGTTATCTTTCGTCGGGAATCCCTGAATCATTGTTTGCGAAAACAAAACAAAACAAAAACAAACTGTCGAGTTTTCCCGTTGGGAATTTCGCAAATTATGAGACTGTTGTTTTTCTCTCCGCTGAATCCGTCGGCATATTG
>JAZHYW010048474.1:0-11569 GCA_037355805.1 Ixodes ricinus
TTGGTAACACGATTGGCAACAGAAAGAATAAAACAAACTCCGGAGTTTGTTTTATTCTTTCTGTTGCCATATGCCTATATACTCGCTCAACGCTATCTTAATCCTCAAGAAACTGTAAAAATCGACGACAAAGGTAACGCCGCTACATGCATCGTCACTTTAGAAGAAGTAAGAGAACTACGCAGTTACAGGTTACATTATTACAACCAAAAAAAATTAACGATGTTAGAGTGACATTGTACAGGGTGATTCAAGGGGCGTCCAGGCTCTTTAATTCGACCGCAAAATTCGGTTTCTTAACCTATCGCGCTACGACTTTGTGCAACGTTGCCCACAGATGGTGCATTTTTTTTTTGTAAAATTGGCAAAAAGCGAACTTAGCTGGGGAAAAAGTAAAAGAAGAAAAAGGCTTAGCTCCTATGGAAACGCAGCGAAGCAACCTGTCTTCAAACCATAGGGCGCCCTATGGTTTGAAGACCGGTGGCTTCGCTGCGTTTCCATAGGAGCTATAGCCTTTGCTCTTTTGCTTACTTTTCCTCAAGTAAGTTCGCTCTTCTCGAATTTTACAAAAAAGAAAATGCACCATCTGTGGGCAACGCTGCACAAAATCGTAGCGCGACAGGTTAAGAAACCGAATTTTGCGGTCGATTTAAAGAGCGCTCCTTGAATCACCCGATAGATGCGTTGCGCCATACATGTTAAACAGATAGCAAAACATGAAACAAAACAAAAATAAGTGGAAAGCAACATTTCTGCGAAAAATCCAACTTCAGTGCATAGAATAAGCGAGGGAAAATAGCCACGTGCGCGCAAATGCGTTGCTGCCTGAACCCGCCGTTGGTGTCACGCTCAGAAACGTGACACTATACGGACGCCCAAGTGATCAATAGCGACTCTGAGCTCATTTTCACACCAGGCCACAAGAACAGAAACGCGGTAAGAATATATGCTGGATCAACAATCGCGGTTTCGTGACCTCTATTTGCCTTTCCGCTCATTCGCAAAAGAAAAAAATAATACTTATTAAGTTCAGCAGTTATTGATGTTCACCTGTTCACATCGAGAACCAGAACCTTTCAACGCGTACAGATAAAATCTGTGACTATTTACCACTGCGCGCGCCGACACACACACACACACACAACACACACAAACACGCGCACACAGACGCGCGCACACGTACGCGCGTACACACAAACACACTCACACACGCGCAAACACGACACACACACACAATAAAACAAACCAGGGCCTTTCCTCGTCTAATGTCATAAACTCCGAATACTTGACACAGCACACATAAAAAAGAAAACAAATAGATATGTAATTTTGGTGACGCTCATACCTATGACGAATTTGATTTCATCGGGCGTGACTCATCCGCAAAAATAGTATTCAGCAGTTACCGATATTCACCTGTTCCGGTGTTGTACGGAACGGCGCTTTTAAAGAACGACGTTCCTTTCTAGGAGGATCGGAGGAACGGCGCTCTTCCATCTTGCATCGGTAAAACTGGAACGTGAACTCGTTACATAATCGAGAGAATGGCAAAAAAAACAAACGGCTTTTCTTCTTTTTTTTTGTCAGTATAGCTGAAATTTTAACCCGAATTTAGTAGACATCTAGACTTTCTATTCTCGACTATTTCAATCTATATGACTTCAAATTTGGATGGGGAAGTGTCAGTGAGATAGTACAAAGAAAGTAACTGGTGCAAATGTGGTCGTGGCGACACGACACGTAGATCTACGTGGATATTTCCACTTGCTTGCTTTTATTAAAGCATGAAATGCTTTTAACGCTACCCTCCCCCCCCCCTCCTCCCAATGCCAAAATTTTGTCCGTCCGTCCGTGAATTTTCCGCTAAATTTAGCGGGGAAAGTGGCGTCACGTGAAGTCATTTGCCGTCACGTAACCTTTACACATTGGGAAAATTTACGGTACTTGACCTATACGTCAATTATGTTTTCCCGCTAAATTTAGCGGGAAAATTTATGTTTTGTGACCTATACACCAGACCAGTTTGCCCGCTATATTTAGCAGGAGAAATCGACGTCGCGTAACTTGACGTCACGTTACCTATACAACCATTCTGTCTCCCCGCTAAATTTAGCGGAAAAATATAGGTCATATTACACACCAATTCCCTATAATGCGTTTCATGCATCACACAGCTTTAAAGATAAAGGTCTCTGCCAACTTCTTTTTTGATCTACGAATCATTTAGCACAATATTTCATGAGAATACGTAAACGTAACGTTGAAGTAACGAGGCGTTTCAATCTTAGAAACGCAACGGGAACGCGTTCCTTTAGAACCGCCGAAACTGGCAACGGGAACTCGTACCAAGATTGTGAAGGAAAAAGAAACAAGCTTTTGTTGCTGTTTTTCTTTTCTTTATTCGTTTTTCGGATTTTATCAATTCTCAGAGGGGGCAGAGATAAAGGCATGATACCTGACAGCGCCTCTGCCCCCTGCAGTTCATATAGCCGGAAATAACATTACAACAAATCACAGTGAGAATAAATAACAAGACAGCCATTGTCATAAAAACAAATAGTCATTACAGAAATGTGTACGACACATTTCTATGGAACGTGTACGACACCGACCTGTTCATATCGAGAACCAGAACCTTTCCTTGTCTACTGGCACAAACCATGACTATTTACAGTTCTCGACAATTTAAGAAACGCTACATATAGACCAGCACGCAGTTAACAAACACGTCCGCGTTTGCTCACACCAAGTGGGGACATTGCGTCTGCGCACAACCCAGATCTGGAAGAATGGAAGCTTCTGCGCATGCGCGGTGCCGACAGCAGCGCCGCCGCAGTCGCGTGAAGTCAGACAGTTGAGTTGCTGCATATAGGACCGCACAGAAACAAACAAATTAACAAAAAAATCATGAGCCATTCCGCTCTGTGAAGGTGGAACACCAGCGAAGCTGTTCAGCACATGACACAGACCCGCCCCGAGGAGCCGGCGGAAAGCTGGACACGCGCGACGGGACCGCCACCCCGGGAGAGCGGAAGGAAAGGAAACTAGGCACGCAAGCGCTTGGAACGACGACACAGAGAGGGCGGTGCGAGCCATGGCGGCTGACGCGGGTCGCACAGCGGCAAATCTTTGAGAAACCTTTATTATCTACCTGAGAGTCTACTGATCTTGAAAATGGTGCCTATTGATAACTAATCACTTTTCTACTGAATAGATCTATTTCCAAATTACCCAAGCATCAAGGAGGATGCAGGGAAGGGTGTTTCACGCGCCGCACGCGCCGGCGTCTGCAGCAGTAACTGTTCTAAAGCAAAGTGCCTAAAACAAATGGTATCTTGAAAGCGCGTTCGTCAACGCTTTATTTTGGTTATTTCCTTCGAATCACGGGCTCACGGAAGCTATGAAGGAACGCAATAAAATAATCAAAGCTGATCGGGACGCTCAGGACGCGAGCTGCATCATTCTTTTTTATTTTGTTTTTTTTACGTTTTTTTATCACGCGTCTAGAGATGCTGACAGATGCTTGCATTCTGAACGTGGCACGTGCAAAATCGAAAATTACAGCGCCGCCTAAATAGTGCTGCCAGCATAACATGGTCGCGTCTTGCGGACGCTCTCGCGCCCCCTGGCCGAGAGCAACGGGTCTATAAACAGCTTGGCTGTAAAACGAACAGAAAGGTCTGTAATTCTGATGTAAAGTTTACGTCATCAGGTGGTACAAATTTAGCAGGCGCGTTCATTAACACCGTACGCGAGGCGCCATCTCCGCGTATTTACTTGACTTGCGCAAATAGAATTCCCAAGCAACCCGCTGACTCGGAAATGCGTAGTAGCGAATTTTAGAGCAGAACGCTCTCCTGTCGGCGGAGAGTTCCCGACGCCGTCCACAGGAATTATTGAGTCCGAGAGAATTCGGTATCGCAGTTCTAAATCAGGCCCATTCCAGGTTTTCGAGGTAGCCTATGAACTTTACGCCGACACTCTGTATTACACATGTAGGGCTATATATGTTTGGATATGCATGAACGAGCACGTTGGGATTTTTTTTCGAGATGTGTTTGTAGATCAGACTTAACGGGTGCTAAACAAGGCAGTGAGGTTTGTTTCCGGATGGTGTACGGTTATGGCGAACAGCAGCGCGATCAAATATTAGCTTCAATTTCGCTCTCCGCGTGTATTCAAGCAGATAATGCGGACGGTTTTTTTTTCGCTTCAGATGGCCGGGTAATCGTATTAAGCGATCTACAGCAAGAAAAAAAATACGTTGAGTTTTTTTGTTTTGTTTTGTTTTAGTCTATACCATACACTTTAAGAAATGCCTGCACGTCTGCTTACCCGCCAAACACTCAAAGAGCCAATCTCTGCAGATCTACGAAAGCAGCTGAGCGAATGATGAGGCGGGACATCCGTTTCACGTAAAAATGAATCTGCGCTGTGGAATTACGCAATGCAAAGCGTCATGCTTGCATTGCGTAATGCCACAGCGCAGACTTAATTTTGAGGTCTAAACAAACGTTCCACCTCATCATTCCTCATCATTTACTGAGCCGGTTTCCTAGATCGCCGAGATTGGCAGTTTGAGCGTTTTGCGGTCCAGTAGACGTTCAGACATTTCCAGAGTGTAGATTATTTGCCAAAAGTCGGTTTCACTGTCGCGAAATTTTCGAAACTTCTCAATTGCGATGGTAAAATAGATAATTAAAAACAAAACTCGCTTTGCCAAGTATACAGTTGTAAATAAAATATGCCACCTATAGTGATATTGTTGCCATGTTTGGAACAATCATTTGTCTTGTTTCAGTACCTATTCGAATAGTAGTATAGCTAACAGGTGTTTTTTTATGTGCCTGAGGGAGCAGAGTTTATTTGCTGTACATACTTCGAATGAAGTCTACAACTCACGTACAATAACTAAATCACACGTGACTAGAAGGGCCCTAAAACGCTGTTTGCTAACAGGTAGTCACGTGGCATTTTCTAAAATCTCGTGCACTTTTATCAGTATATATATATATATATATATATATATATATTAAAGACACGAAGGCTACCTTTACGAAAACGACACAATGGGACGTTTCTTAACACGCTCCACAACTTCTGTATCAAAAAATTCGCGCGCAAATAAATATTTAAAAGTTTAGCTAATTCATTTGTGCTCATTTGCCAGTTTGGCACATCGCAAAAATACGTTGACTTGCTCAGTAGAACTGTGACCAGTACTGCGTTTGTTGGACAGGCCTGCACCTGTGCATTTTTTTTTATATGAGGAGCGATTGTTTATATTTGTTTAGAAGTCATTAAACAGTATTTTCGGGGAGTGAAGAACTTATATCTTTACGATTTTCCTAGCTAAATTTAACGGGGAAACTGACTCGGTACAAAGGTCACGTGACGTCAGTTCCTCCGCCAAAATTTAGCGGGGAAACGGAATTGATGTGTAGGTTAGGTGACGTCAATTTCCCCGCTTAATTTAACGGGAAATGCACGGACCGATGGACGGACGGACGTACGGACGACGGACGGACGGGGGAACATTACATTTTTGGATTGATCTCGCGTATAGGGAGTATTCACTGGCGGCCATAGCTGTGTGCGCGAATGATGAGCGCGTGTTGATGGCGAGCTTCCAGTTCTTTTGCAACGTGCATTCCGCACCATCAGGATTGCCGGTCTTAGCAGGCTATTAATGTGAGCTCGTTCTGAGCATGCGCTCTAAACAGCACCCACAAATATGGCGTCCAGTGAATACTCTCTATAAGCGCACGCCTACAAGAAATCTTGAGAATTGTTTACCTCATTCCGGTTTTTTTGTCCTAAATGATCATTCCTTCATTTTAGTTCGCACAACAGGCAGTAAAGTGAACATTTTCCTCATCGACCAGATGACAAATACGAGTCATGCGTTTGATTGCAAGGCCGCGCGTCCAGCTACTATTTTCGATTACCGGAACGTTCATACGAAGCATGAACGTTCCGGTAATTCGAGGTTTATGTCGACGTAAAGCAGTCAATTGCCACCAAACGCTATATACTGTGTGAAGGGGCCTTCCGACAAAACTGGGTAATTGTGCCTTTGGTGGACTTCTGCGATGCCGTTACGGAAACTATGCCCTTCTCTGATTCCCATTACACTCTAGAAAAAAAAATCCGTCCTTGAAAGGTTTTTTGAAGCCCCAAGAACTCTTTCAGTTCGTGAAGAACGGTTTCGCACCAAGCACTATCGCCCCTGGGGCATTAGAAAGGCAACTGGGCGATAAAGAACTTTTTCGCATCAACAGAGCTGCTTAAAAGTATACCCCTATAGGTTTTGCACGAAGAATCCTTTTGGGAGGGGGGGGGGTGCTTAAAATAACTTTTTAAGGTGCAAAATATCAGTATTGGGAAGTACTTTAAGCACATTGTATTTAAACGACTACTTCAAGTATATGTAGAATGCATGTACTTTACTTGAGGTACATTTTCTGAGTGTGTACTTATACTTTACTTTAAAATATTGTGTGTTTTTTTTTTGCTGGTAGGTACGTTCCCAAAATTTGAAAACAAAAATATGGCATACCGTCATGTAAAAACCCGCTGTCGTCTTCCGAGACGTCATGTGGACATTTCTCTGAGTAATGTAATGGCGGCTGCAAGACCAATACAAATAAGTGCATAAGCTGATCGTGTTAAATAGTTCGTCAGCGAGAGTAAAACAACTGCTTTGTGACAACTTAGCTGTATCCAATGTTAGCCGCCGTTTATGCAAATAACTGATGCACCCCATTAACCCTGGGGCGATGCACACCAGATTGAAAAAGAAAAGATTGTATAAGGAAATGAATTGGCGTGATGAAGGATTGTGTTAAAAGGTATTTGTACCTTACTTTGGAAGTACACCATACTTAAAGCACTTTACTTCAAGTACATGCATGCCTGGTGTACTTACTACTTTACTTGAAGTACACTACCTCTCATTTAATTTGTACTTTAAGTCGTTTTTATATCTAAGTACTTTACCCAACACTTCAAAATATGGACAAGCCGAAGAACGCCTAAATGCTCTTTAACAACCTCTTTTTTTTTTTTAGACTTTAAGACATTTAAGCCGGCGACGGCCGATACAGGCTGCAGTTTCGATATTGGCGCCAAGATGGAACTACTATAGGAGGCGCTTTGTCTACATCGCTTTCCGTAGAGCTCGGTGTTGTTGGTTTCCCCGATTATGCTTATGCCACGAACGTCCCAACTCGCGCTAACGCCGAATCCCCGAACCCCTCAAGCGGGTTCGTCATCGCGACGCTTGCTATGCACATAGAGCCAGTGATTTCCCTACACCCCCCCCCCCCCACACACACACACACTAACACCCCCCTAAAAATATAGACACGCCCCCTAATTTCAATTCCTAGGAAAACCCCTGCTGGGAGCGCAAGTCAAACGCCAGACACGTTCACACAGTGAATACGTTTATTCTAACAACAGTACTACTATACGCTTGACGGACGCCGTCGAAGTCGGAATCGTCCGACGTCGAACGGCCGGTCTGAAAACGGGCCATCCAATCGCCGAATATCTGGTCGCGTTCCCCCAGAACATTCCCCCCCTCCCCCTACATACTGACAAAGCCTGGCAGATCGCCACGAGAAGCGGCCGCCGAAACGGAAAAGGGTGGTGCGGCAGACAACGGATGAGAGGAGAACCACGTGACAGGCGCCCCGCTGCGGCGAGACGCCGAAACACACTTCTCCCCGAGCGAACGAGTGCGTTTCGAGCCCTCACCGCTGCAAAAGCTGCGGGCTTACGCACAGGTTCCCCGAGAAACGGCTCTTTGATGCTCTCTGCAACCAGATCCTCGCGCTCCAAATTTGCGACCGGGCACTATTAGCCCCGTGCGCGACCGAAAGCGTCGCTGTGGTCGGCCTTCCACGATTGGCCGAACGCTGGCTATGACGTCGGAAAGGGGATTTATCATCGACGGAATAAGAGGAATGAAAGAACTTCAATTTTGACGGTGTTGGCAGTGTTCCTTTGAGAGCGCAATGATTTCAAGCTTCCACTATGCTATTTACAAACACCATCGAACTTGTTGTTCGCAAGGTAATGACGTCACAAGGGGAACCATAGGAGGGCGCCACCAAAACATCTCGCCGCTAATATATGACTCCGTCGTCCAACTGCCAGGCTTTGTGAGTATAGAGGAGGCTATGGTTTAGCCGGTGATATATCATACTCGAAAAAAGACAAGCGCCGTGATGATTCGTTATTGACGTCACTGGATTTACCCCAGTAGATCGTAGGGTCGGCTCCAGTCTGACTTAAAGCGAAATAGTGTATATAGACCCGCGTGCGTCCTCACTTCCATTTATCCGAAACGGAGTCCACAGATTGTGTACGCGCGTCGTCTACAAAACAATGCGGGAACGATTAGGCTAAAAATAAAACGTGGCGACAGGACGGCGGCGTCGCAAGTCGGCGGTGCCAACGCGGGACACAACACCTTTAGAGATAATCAAAAGCGCTCGGACGCTGACGCCAGAGTCGTTCTTTTGTCTGCGACCGGACAACAAAGGGGCGCTTTTAACGATCTCAGAAAAACAACCATTTGTCATGCTCCGCCTGTAAACAAGTCGCCGGCAGGACTATAAGCCTATTTTTGTACGCCGCCGTGCAGCACAAAACGGCCGATTGTTTTGGGGCGCTGTTAACCGCGATCTATATGGTTTTCATTGTGTTCATTTTAAAGTCCCGCACACGTGAGCGTAGCTCGTTTTCGCCGTCCTACATTCCAGCGTAAACCTAAATACAGCCGAGGTGCAATGCGTGACGTCTTTCGAAAGTCAGGTCACGTGGGAAGTGACGTGGATGAGCCCGTTTTTGATTGGCTGCAGCTCATCCGATCGCATCCGATCGCACACCGCAGAGGCATATTCGCCTTAACAGAAAACGGCAATCGTTTGTTTGTGCTAACAGAGTTGCGCTATGTAAGGCATATAAAACAAAGCAATAAACAAAACAAAAACAAACTTGAGGTGGACGAACACAGCGGCCGGAAGAAATTTAGAAAAAGGTGACTCTTATCATTTAGGATCAGCAAAAAAAAAAAAAAAATACAAGAGGCAGTGATAAATTGCAAGATTGTGAAACCTATTTCAACTAAACATATGACAGGTATACACATACGCACAGAAGGAACAAAGCAAATTAACCGCGGGAAACTACAGAAAACGAATCAACGCAAGTAATTCGGGATTCACGGTGACTCCGCGAGGCAAAAGCGCCGTCCTACGGATACCCAGGTGGCGGGTTCGAATCCCGGCCGAGGTTCCCGCAATCTGACGGAGGCTTATTGCGGAGAAGGCGACGCGTAACCGAGATTTCGGTTGCGGGTGAAAAATGAATCCCTCAGTCCTCCACTGGGGAGTTCCAGGTGCCCTTTGTTGGTAATCAAATTTATATTTGACTTTACAAGTTGACTGGGGTTGAGAAATGGGCTAGTTGGTAGTCACGAGAGCGAATTCAGGCGCACGAGACGAGGACGAGAAAGGGACACAAACAAGGAGCTACTTACAACTGAAGCTTGATTTGTGTTGGCATCCGGTAGAAATACTACCGCCGCGCCAACCAAACGGGCCAGAGAGGACGCTTAATAATCATAAAGACATCATCACTCGACAGATCTTAGAGGCGCGTGAAATTGGAAGATTAGGGCCACAGTGTCTTTAGCGCACACCCACTCTTGTTGTCGGACAAGGAACCTGTACACGTATATTTTAGCCTTTTAGTTGGTGTGTTGTTTATCTTCCCTGGCTCGTTTTTGTTAGCGTCGTATAGTATTTATGCCGTATTCCAACATGAATAAATCTTCCGTCGTAAGCAGCATTGTGTTTGTGTCCCTTTCTTGTCCTCGTCTTTTGCGCTGAATCTTCTGTTTCGCGAGTCCTTCATTCGGACGCTTTTGCCGACTCACGCTCGCGTACAAACGCACGTTTTTGCAAACTCGCGCTTGTTTGTCAACAGAGAGCGTTGTATAAAGGCCGGAGCGCGAGGACCAATTAAGTGACGCAGTTCGACTAATAATCCATCACGATTATGACGACGGAGTATGAACGCTCCTGTCGTACACGGTTCTCCTTCCAGTTATCCAAAAGCAGGGAAAAAAAACAACAAATTTCCACAAACTCTCCGAGCAACTGTCCCTAATTTCACCCGAGTTAATCCCCTCACGTTATCCAAGTCCGAACATTATAATAATACCTACATATGCGCGCACACATAAATGAACGTCCCGCCTTCCGTCCTGGCAATCATAGTAGAGCGCCCCGTTTGGAATGGTCGACAAATTTCGGTGACGTTTCAAACAGTCCCGTAGGTTATTTCGTCGCAGGCTTATTCGCCTACTACTCTCCCCTAGTGAACGAAAGCAGTTCGTTCGTTAGCTTGCTGGACTAAATCCCACCGAATGCCAAACGTCAAGTGGTGCGCTTTAGATATGTACAGAGTTCGAAGCTGGGTGACACCCGTTAATTATCGACTCGGAGAAAGGACGTTTATTGGCTACCGTCACCTCGTGTTTCTTGTGGACCGAGCGAACTCATATACAGTCTTGCCTCGTTAATAGGAACCCTTTTAATGTGAATATCTATACGACGTACACTAAACCAACTCTCTGGCGTCACGGCACTGAGGTGGCGCTGCGGTCGGCGTTGCGCATGCGCAGGTGGTTTCTCTCACGCGAATTCCTATCCTGTTGTAGCGCCTGTCCTGTTGTCTTTGTGTGTTTCTTTCCATTTTGTTCGCGTTTTTTAAACCTTTCAATTAGTATGGACAAACTTGCTCAAACCAATTTTTAATGCAATTATTACAAACAACTCACATTGTGATTTTTTTTTTCTTTTAGAGGATGAGGAGAAGGGAGGGCTGTACAAATTACCGAAACATGACTGTCACACGGTTGAATGAGCGTACACTTTTCGTTTCCGCGTATAAACAAACACGCATCCAATCAGTCGGCTCCGTGCGCTAGAACCACGTGACAGTTTTAGACGAATCGGACAAGCAACCTGAAAATGAAATGGAAATAGGGTAGGCCCTACCGGCGGAGACCCAGCCGCAGTGAGGTACGTGAAGTGTCTTGCGCGTGCTGCAGAGGGTGTGTATGGGCACAGAAATGACGCAAACATGCAACTTACATTTATTCGCGCGTTACAAAGCTTACATGCCTAACTTATATTACAGCTAGTGGGGGCCTCTTACGCTCTAATCGTGCGTGCTCGCTTCCTATTCCTTTCCTATGGAGATGGACACGTGATCCGCTGTGGTCAAAGGTGTGGCCGAGGATTGCCATCCCACTGTCTTGCTGCCCGAGTCTCTTCGCGTCATTTCTGGACCCTACGTGTCGAACGCGGGGGCGCCATAGCCGAGCGATAACCGCCAAATATCTGCAACAAATTACACACTTTAAGCCTTAAGCTCCCGATGAGCTCCGGCGGGTTCGATGGATTATACCTACCATGGCAGAGTGAGCACTCCCAAACGCAATCATCTCCCGCTCCGATCGACAAACGTACTGCCGAGGTAACGGGGTAAC